>VWYK01109305.1:0-16677 GCA_013399775.1 Semnornis frantzii
TAGTTTCTGAATTTTTGTCTTGAATAAGACTCCTTCAGAACAGTTTGAAGACTAGAAAGAACAATTTTGCAGCGTGCTACAATGTGTTTATATAGTGTCTGTATAGTTGTATGTACCAAATTAGACACATTCATTCAAAGTTTAATGCACTGTCAAGTTTAAGTAGGTATTTTCATTCTTTGACCAGAATTTGATTCCTGTTCTTTCTGGCATGCAATTATACTCTCATCTCTCAGCTTGCATGTTTTCTTCTCTCTGCGAGCAGAAATTGCTTCCCTGAAAAAAAGCCATTTTCTCTTGTTCCAGGATGTTACCGGTAGATAACAGACTTCTAAACTTACAGATCTACAAACTTCTTCAGTGTGTTCATCAGAAAGACAAGAAGCAAATAGAAAAGCTGATCCAGAATGGATTGCCCAATCTCATTAATATCACAGAGCCCAAGGAAGGGTATAGTGCCCTTCATTTGGCTTGCATTAAAAATGACACTGATATGTGCAGCTTCTTGCTGGAACAGGGAGCCCATCCAAATGTTCAGGACAAAATGGGATGTACTCCAGCAATGAAGGCAGCTGAGCTAGGCCATGAGTTGGTTTTGGATATACTAGCAGAAGCTAAAGCAGACATGACTGCTGTGGATAATGAAGGGAAAGGTAAGTAAAAGGACTTTATCAAACCAGAAATGCCATGGAATTACCTCTTTATTGTGTTACACACTTATTGCCCGTGTTATGTCCAATATGTAGAGAGCAACAGTGGTTGAGTGTGATCCTTGCAGTTCAATGAAAGCTATTTGCTGTAAGAGTTTTGATGAAAAAAACTCTCCCTGAAAAGCCTAAGCCTTTAAATCATAGGTCTATCCAGTACACCACTGAAAGGTAAATTGCAATTGAGAATAATTTTCCTTCCATGAGCTGTCACATATCGAATGCCGGTTTGCTCCCCAAGTTCAAAAACTCTAACTTAGAAGCTGTTTTGCATGTATATACCCTAGGAGGAGTTAACTGGTCTCTGTCCATTCAGCTGTGAAGCTTACAGCCTAATCACAGAATGGAAAGGGTTGGATGGGTTCACCGGAGAACATATAGTCCAACTCCCACTGTTAAAGCAGGGTCACACAGAGCATTTTGCCCCGTGTCATGTCTAGGCAGGTTTTGAATCTGTCTAGAGAAGGAGAGCCTACAATTTCTCTGGGCAGTTTGTTCCAGTGCTTTCACCGCACAGGAAAAATGTTTTTCCTGATGTTCAGACAGAACATTCTGTGTTCCAGTTTGTGCTCATTGCCCCAGTCCTGTCACTGGGCACCACAGAAAAGAATCTGGCCCCATCGTCTGGATGCCTGCCCTTTATATATTGATAAGATTCTCTCTCAGTCTTCTCTTACTCAGGCTAGCCCCAGGTCTCTCAGCCTTTCCTCTTAAGAGAGATTCTCCAGTCCCCTCATCATCTTTGTAGCCCTCCAGTGGAGTTCCTTGTCGCTCCTGAACCAGGAAGCCCAGAACTGGGCCTAGTACTCCAAATATGGCCTCACTAGGGCAGAGTAAAGGGGGAACAGGAGAACCTCCCTTGACGTGCTGGCCACACTCTTCTTACTGCACCCCAATACACCATTGGCCTTCTTGGCTGCAAGGTCACACTGCTGGCTCGTGGTGAACTTATTGTCCACATGCATAACTTAGTAAGTAATCTTTGTAATAATTAAGTGTCAGCCCATAACCCCTGCTGGTTTTCTTTGCAGGTGTTTTGTTTTACTGTCTTTTACCTACAAGGCGGCACTACCACTGCACGCAGATTGCTTTGGATAACGGTGCAGATGTTAACAACTGTGCTGCTGATGGGAAGCCTGTGTTTCTACAAGCCTGTGAGGAAGCTCATGAAATTAAAGAAATATGTCTGAATTTCTTGGAAAGAGGAGCAAATCCCAACGCAAAAAACCCCGTATGTATATTTCTGTAACTGAGAAACGAGACTATAGAATAGTTACCAAGCAACTAGAGTATATGACATATTTCACATGAACAAGTACTTAATGCTTTGGCCAAACCTTTCCCCCTCTTCTGCACCAACTTTTTTTTGCAGGAGCAGGGATTTAAGTCTTCTACTTGAACCATGTGTTGTGATTCAGGTTTGTTGGTTAAAGTGTAAATATTTTACAAATCCAGATGTAACTGGGCCAGCTCTTAGAAGCTGCAGTTCAGTGGAGCAGTGCTGATTTGTACTTTACCTAGGTGCATCCTAAGTTTTTCAAGGTTGAAATACTATTCACTAAAATGTGAGTCCAGCATGGAAAATGTGATGGAAAATCAAGGCAAGGATGAGGCATAAGAAACTCTTTTCCCCCTTTTGTATGGCTTTATCATTTATGTACTTCTTTAATTTAACAAAGACCTGGGGAACGGAAGCTCTGTGGTGTTTATCAATTTAAGGACCTCAAGTTTTGCCCTATTGCTTTGGTCCTAGTTTTGCTGCATTCTTCCTAGTTGGCAGCTATAGTGAACTCCATGTTTGAACATCCTAATCCCATCCTCTTGTGCACGTGTCTGTTTCACGCACTCAGTACTCCTGCAATGTGAGAAAAATGCATTTTTGGGGGTAGTATAATGGGCACATATCTGGTCACATAATGGGAACTGTTTGCTAGGTCTAGAGAAAGATATCAAGCAAGAAAGTATGGTTCAGCAGAACAAAATCCACAGCTTACTGCTCTCTCTACCCTCTTGGGGAGTAGGAAAAAAGGTATTCTAAGTGATGCTGTGAGCTGACATGTTAATAGCAGGTGATTCCTTATCCAAGATGTGCTCTATTCTTGGGAATGTCACTAGGTCTACCAAAGTCAGCTTTTATAAAGAAAATAGGCACTGCTAATCACAAACATACCCTATTGCCTAGAAAAAGACATAGCATTAATGTGCTAGCCTCTGAATTTTCTTCACAGAATGGTAGTGAAATTCCCCAGTTGCTCTACCTTCTCCTAGGACTCCTCCTTATGGTCTTGCATGACAGAGTTGGCATTTTGTGTTAAATTTTGTGAATGTGCATGGCAGCATGCACACAAATAATTCTATAGCTAAGGAATTGATTTTAAGGGACTCAAGTTACTAATATATTTGGGTGGAGAGGATTTAACTACAGATCTTTTAGCAGCATTATGACTAGATATTTAAAGCTTATGTCTTTGCAACATTAAACTGGTCTTCTTTTTCTTGGTAATACACAAAAAGAAGACCTTCAGTTTTATGCCACCTGGCAACACTCAGATAATACTGTTTCAACTTGAATTAACATTCAAATCAAACTCTGAATAGGTTTTTTGCTACCTTGCAGGCTACAGGCCGCACAGCCTTAATGGAAGCTGCAAGAGAAGGTGTTCTTGAGCTGGTGCGTGGGCTGCTTGAGAGAGGAGTTGATGTTAACCTGTTTGACCTTGAAAGACACAGTGCTGCACATTTTGCAGCCAAAGGAGGCTTTTTTGAGGTATCATTAGTCTTGGGGTTAAAGCACTGCTGTTTGCAGTCAAGCCTGGAGTGTTTTTTGTTTGCTTGTTTGTAATTGAGTGGTTTTGGTTTAGTTCTGAGTCCAGTACCTCAGCATAATGATCAGCAGCAGTCAAGAACAGCTTTTTAGGTATATCAAAGGCAATCCAGCAGTGCTAGATTCTCTCGCAATTGCAAAGCCTTTTTTCCCAAGGTACATCTGAGCATGTGTGCTAGTGTGGCCGTCTGGTGTGAACAGATCTGTTGGAAAGCTTGTTTCTCTCAATGTGCAGCATGTCACAGTGGTTTCACTTGGATGAAACATTGCCCTAGTAAGGGCAGATGCAAACAGCTTCCTTATCTTCAGTCTTCAACATGCATATAAAATGATGCAGCTTTCACTGTGCATACATTGTCAGAGTAACTTCAAGTTGGTGACATGCAGCAGGCTGACAGGAATGAAGACTGTCCTCGGTGCCTACAACTGAATAAGGTTTCTTTTTCCTGACTTCATTAAGCACAGTACTATGGAAAATGTGACTGCTATGCATGTATCAATCAGCTGAACATGGTGGAGAAGTTCATTATATAAACTGGGAATATATGATATTGATATTTATTTGTAAATTATTCTCACCCTTCCCCTTCTGAAGAAAGAGACAAGATTTTGGGTGGTACTGCCTTTGTTTTTCTAGATTCTGCGGATAATTTCAGCTTATAATGGAGACTTGGGGCTGATCGCTTTGAACGGTAACACGCCACTTCATTATGCTGCACAGGGAGGATTTGCAGATTGCTGCAAGTTTATAGGACAAAGAGGTACATTACAAATAAGTTACTTTGCACCTATTTTTCTGTGCTGAAGGAAAGATTTCACTTGGTATTTATAGAGGATTTGACTCTCTGACATATCCTGTGACAAATGTGATGCTAATTAAAAAGTGTCTAACAGAAGCTATTAAGATTTAGTTCTCGTGAGCTGGCTAAGATGAGATAAAACTTTTTTCAAAGAGTCGAGCAGAAACATTGTGAGTTTTTAAGTTACAATCTGCCTGTGTTTAGGGAATGTGGCGTTAGTTGTTTGTAGAAGATTGCACTGAAATCTGAGTTTTTTGTTTGCTAATAATTTTAAATGAATTTAAACTAAGAGGGGAGATTTACAAGGAAGAGATTTTTTACAATGAGGCTGGTGAGACACTTGCACAGATTAGCCAGAGAGGTAGAAACTCCATCCCTGGAAACATTCAAGGTCAGGTTGGATGGGGCTCTGAGCAACCTGATCTAGGTAAAGATGTCCTTGCTTACTGCAGGGGAATTGGACTAGATGACTTTTAAAGATTCCTTCCAACACAACCATTCTATGATTCTATGAGATTATCTCAGTGTAGCCGTAAAGAAAACTTGGTGCCCCTGGGCACTGAAACCTATTCCAAACCAGCTATGATCACTTTCTACCTTAATCAAGTGATTATGGCACTTCAGCCTTTGATTCAAAAGGACTATGCAAAATCCTGTGTTTTGTGCTTATGATTCAAGCATTTAACTAGTGGTGCACCGCCAAATTGCAGAGTTAGAGCGTAGAAAGTGGAGTGACATTTTAATCTTAGTTTGTTTCTCCTTAACTTTGCTCACTGCTTTAAGTAAAAATGAAAACTTTTCACTGAACTTCTGCGTTTCTGTACATATTAATGAGCGGATAGATAAGAGGAGCATAGGTTGCCCAATGAACCTTCCTTTGAGAGGCAAATACAGACAATTTTTCCAGTCTGGGATCAAACATTCAGTTCCAATTCCTATTGCTGTTTATAGGTAAGACAGTGTAAAGCTATAAACCTGTGACGATTATTGGCATGTATATTGTAAGTGTCTTGTATTACATAATTGGGAGTTCCACTGCATTATCACTGTACCATTCTATGATGATTTGATGATGATGATGATGATGATGATGATGATGATGATGATGATGATGACTGCGTCTCTATTTTTAGGCTGTGATCCTACATGGAAAAACTTGTTAACAAAGACCGCAAGAACTGTTGCCAGGGAAGGTGGTTTTAAAGCAGCAGCAGCAGAATTGTGTAAAATTGAAAATGCTTTTAAAAATCAGTCCAAGCCTGAGGCAAAAGAGGAAAACCCTCGCTGGGCAACGAGGCTCTATGACTGGTCCTTAGAGCACCAGGCTGCCCTCCGTGAGGCATTTGAGGCTGTCGACCAGGGAGATGGGACAATAACTAAAGAGGATTTTGTAGCAGTTATCCAGAAGAATTGTGCCTTTGTGGACATCGAACAGATAGAAGCCATTGCTGAAAAACACGAAAGTTCTCACCCTGAGGGAATTGAAGTTGACAAATTCTTCAAAGGGTCTGTCTACCTGCAGAAAAACTATCTTATAACGGCCTTTGGACCTAAAGGGAAGAAGAAGAAGAAAGGGAAGAAACAAAGACGCAAAAAAGGCACTGCCATGCCAATTTGTGTTATTCCACAAAGCGTGTGTCCACGTAGGGAAAATGGCTTCCCAGTGTACATGATTGAGGTTGTTCAGGACGCTGCTGATAGCTACCATTTTAACCGAGACCACCCATCTGCCCATCCTGTGCACGATGACCGTGCCTGGTACATAGATGAGCCAAGGAAAATGTACATGAATATTAACTACCTCGTCAGAGCAGGAGACATCCTGTCTCTACAGAAAGCATTTGAGGAGAGTGTGCCAGTAGACGTAAAAGATAAATATTACAAAACTCCTTTGATAGCTGCATCTGCAAGTGGGAACAGAGAGGTTGTGCAATATCTACTGGAAAAGGGGTAAGATCTTTTCAGGTATTTTTTTTAATTGATGTTATGGAAGAGCTTTCAAAAACATAAATTCCCGTTAAGTACTTGGAAGCAACTGACTATGACGTGCATAATATTTGGTATTAAAGTTAGTTCCATAAGTTCCTGAATTAGAAGGTTATTATTTTCATATTCTATTAGAAGCTTATTATTTTCACATTTTGGTAGCAGGAAAATGGAAACATACAAGAGGTAAGTTTTCCAGGCTTGACATTTTTAGTACCTAGGGTATTAATATTCTAGTCAGAAGCAGAGTGCCTATGAATCCAGTCTATTGGACCAGCAGTTAGTTCATGCCAATGTCTCAAAAAAAGAACTCTCAAAACTATATAAATGACTTTGGGGAAGTCTGGCTCAAGTGACTTGTGTGAAATCATCAAGGCAATCCTTCACTGCCCTGTTCCACATGCCAGGGCATTTGCATGCAAATGATTTAAGGGGATAAGCCTTATAATTACTTTCCTCCTCGGCCTCAGCTGACTGAGGCAGCAGGATTTACCACAGAAGCACGTGCTACTGTTTAGTCTCATTTTAGAACTGTTTCAGCAATTTTGTAGCTTGCAGACACTTGTGGAAAATCTCAATGACAGCTTAAAAATTAAATCAATGTAAGATTCAGTCATATTTATGTAGTAGCGTAGTCTTTTCTTTTTTCTTTGACTACTCTAGTTCTCCATTAATTCACATAAGCACTTAAATGAACATTTTTCAAATGCATTTGGATTAGCTTTGTTCTCTGCCTATAGCTAGAATTAATTTTAACGTTCATTTCTCAGGATAAGTGGCTGTAGCCATTGCTTCACTTCCTACAAAGATTAACAGTGCATGAATCTTTACACACCCTGGTAATTACACTGATGTTCCTGGAGCATAGGGGAAGTTGTGCAAATGTGTATATTCAGGTCTTCCAAAGATAAGGATGCAAGAGCTGGCAAATTAATCTAGCAAGTTAGTCTCTGCTGCTTTAATCAAGCCTCACTAGGCAGCACCTGAGTCACATACCGTATTTAAGACCTAGAAGTATAGTTTCAACAAATAGTACCAATTTTGAGATGTTTAAATTGACAGAAATTAGGAAGTGGAGAGGAGTTATTGGTACAGTGTTTAGCTTTGCATCTTTCAACAGAGTGAACTTTGAAATGCTTTCATTTTGGCATGGTAGTTCAAATGCATGTTACAATATAACCTTTTCAGTGTGGTAACACAAATTTATTTTGAACAGAAAGAAAACATTTATCCAGAGCCATAGAACATGCTAAGGTTTAAACATAACTTGATGATAGCCGCTTTCAATCTTGTTCCTGAAAGACTTAAAAGTACATTAATTTGGGGCTAAAGGAAAATTAAGTATTTGTTCAGGAGAAAATGATTAAATCAGTGCTGTGCTGTCCCTGTTCCCTTAGATTGATTTGTTTCTGATAGAATGAAATCAGCAAGAAGGAGTCAGGGGCAGACAAGTGTGGAGGCTTGATTCAAAGAGAAAGTGGAATACTGGAATATCTTATTTTAATGAGAAATATAAAGGAAATTAAAACTCTATGAATAAACCATAACAGCTAAATAACTGTAAGATAACAAAGGTAAAACTAGTAGGTCAGGAGAATTTACTGTTGTAAAACCTTTACCAAAGGTATAATTCTGGGGGGAAAAAAAAAAAACCAAGAAGAACAGGTAAATCTTCTCTTTTGATCTTGAGTTAAATTTTAACCATCTGACCTGGAAAGCAAAAACACTGTCCCTGGAAGCAGTTTCCTTCATAATTTTAATTCCTTCTCTATGTATTTTGGGAAAACATCAGCTCTTCGTCCTAGAGTAAATTGGACATTGTCCCTAATTTCAAGACATTCCAGGATCTCTAGGCTGTCTTAAATTACATGCAAATAATTGACTCTGAGTACTCAGGATTCTCCTCATGAGGTTTTGACCCTTTCTCAACCCATACATGGCACTGGTGGGAGGTTGCAGATCTGGGTGTTCTCATGAGCTGTGTTTTCTTTGTACCTTATTTCTTCCCTTTTAACACCATTAATGGGCGTTAGTGTCTCTCATTCCCCAAGCCTTGCTTTTGCATGACCCCAGCCCGAAAGCTCACAAAGTACCTTAGTTGCTAAAGGGCTGACCATACTTTTCCCCCTGTTTCATCCAAAGGCAGCGCATTGCAAATATCTCCTGCCAACAGAGGCTTGCATCCTCAGTACATGCCAGTTTTAAGCTATGCAGCCATCGTGCCACTGGAGTAAAGTAGACTGTTTCTGTTCCCAGGTTAAATCCTTAGAGTTTTCTAAGGCAGACCTTCTCTAACGCATTTGCAAATTGAACAAAAGGCAATTTTGCCAAGTGTTTTAGACCATCTGTTCTTTTCCCAGAAGCATTCTATTTTCTGTTCCTAAGCCTGCCTTTTGTCGTTCTTAGTCAAGCTGGAGCACAAACACGACAGAATCACAGCCTGTATCTGATTGGAAGAGACCTCAAAGATCATCCAGTCCAACCTTTGACCCAGCACTAAAGGGTCAACACTAAACTGTGTACCTATGCATCAGGTCTGCATGCTGCTTGACCTCCTCCACCACTGCCCTGGGCAGACCATTCAAATATTTGATAACCCTTTCTGTGAAGAAATATTGCCTAACATCCAGCCTAAACCTCCCCATGAGCAGCTTGTAATCATTTCCTCTTGTCCTGTTGTTTGCCATCAAGAAGAGACTGGCCCCCTCCTCACTCCAACCCCCATTCAGGTAGTCGTAGTGAGAGATATTCTCCTCTCGGCCTCTCCTTCTCCAGACTAAACAACCCCAGATCCCTCAGATGCTCCTCATAGGCCATGTGCTCCAGGCCCTTCATGAGCCTTGTTGCCCTTCCCTGGACATGCTCCAGCACCTTGGTATCCTTCCTAGAGTGAGGGGCCCAAAACTGAACACAACACTCAAGGTGTGGCCTCACAAGTGCGGAGTACAGGGGAACAATCACCTCCCTGTTCCTGCTGGAGGACTAAGCTGTTTGATTGTCCATTTTTCCCTGTACCTTTGAAAACTTTTCATAGAATCATTTATGTTGGAAAAGGCTTTTAAGACTGAGTCTGACAATCTACCACTGCCAAGTCCACCATTAAACAATGTCCCTTAGCAGCACACCTTTTAAATCCCTCCAGGAATGGCAACTCTGCCACTTTGCTGGGCAGCCTATTCCAGACCTTGACAATCTTGGTGAAGAAGTTTTTCCTAATATTTATTCTAAACCTTCCCTGGTGCAACTTGAGGTGGTTTCTTCTCACCTTATCCATACTCCACATAGAAGACACCTCGCAGGCAAGGCCATCCTGAGGGATATGATCACTGAGACACAGTCTTACAGTTAATATTCACAATGAGCTTTACATCAGATACCAAAATGGTTTCAGAGTAGCAGGAGCAATATGAAAACATACTGAGTATGCCATTGCAGTGGACAGCTAACAGTGGTTGTACTTAGAGCTGTGGATGGCAGAGTATCTATTAGCATCTGCCGTAACTTCTCTTATTCTTTTGTAGGGCTGACATAAATGCAACAGACAATTTCATGTGGACTCCCCTCCACCATGCTTGCTACAACGGACACCTAGATATTGCTGAACTGTTAGTAAAGGCTGGAGCAGCCGTGGATGCACCTGCAGCAGGCAATGCAACCCCACTAATGAGAGCCATCGAGATCGGCAGATTGGATATAGTCTATTTTCTAATTAGTGCAGGTGCTGACATCCAAACGGTAAACAGTCGTGGTAAGTATCAATATCTACCAAAAAGGCTTTTTCCTACTGTTTTTATTAAACCCCCCCAGGTTGCTGGAATACTTCAAGAAGTGTTTGGAACTTATGATTGGTATCAGGATCAGGATGAAAGTGTGAGTTAGATTCAACTAGTTTTCCACTGTGTGGAGTTAACTATTGTAAATATTCAGCTTTCTTGGGTTTTATGCATCTAGAAAATAAAGTAACATGATTAATTACATGATTAAGGAGACATTCTCCTCACAAGATATATACAGAATTATGAGTGGCTTTAATAAAAAAACTTCTATCTCATTAATATTATTTGATGAAAAATTAGACTTTAGTTGTGGCTAATGTGTACACTACCAGCCATTTAAATCACTTGTTTGTATGCACAGGAGGCATTGGTTAAAAAATTTGCTGCTTGGCACAAAGATTACTTCATAGGAAAAAAAGAGCTTAACAGGAAAACAAATCTGAACTGATACTGAGGTGTTACCTCCTCACAGCAGGTCCCTCATTCAATACTATTTCCTCTGTATTTGGAGTATGCAGTAACATTTATCGCATTTTAAGCCCTTGCTCAAACGTAGAAAGCATTATTGCTATACAGTGAGGCTTTCTTTCCCAAAATACCTAGTAGGTGAAGCCCTGCTTGTAGAAGTGATGTGTTTTGCTTATTTCTGTTAGCATGTGTTGTTTCAATTCACATGGCAGTTTTGTGCCACAACTAGTTTACGGCCACAGTGTCTCATCTCAAGATCCAATGCAATTTTTCCTTTTTTGGCACTGAAGGTGTTCAGCAGTAGTCAAGCCACAGGTCTTTCCTGCGAGGCACAAATCAAGCACTGTTAAGAGGTAGATACTAACAATAACTTGATCTACATTCCTAACCTTGTACTGTGTCAGCCATCTCCTAGCGCTATACGCCGTCAGCTCTTAAAAATCAAAATTACACCCTGCAGGACCAGTATATTAAGCTGCAAATGTCAGGACATTAAGAGCAAAGCGACCACTCTAAGCATTCCTGCAATATTTGGTTCCAGTGTTTGTTTCGCCAAGCCCTTATTTCTGCAAGTAGTGCTGATAACTGCCAGTCCTCATGCTGGTGTCAGGCATGCTCCTGACACACTGAATGGTTAATGAAATAGAGGCCAAATGAAATTCAGTTGAGTGTCATGTCATCATCCAGTTGCAGTAACAAGTATCAAGGTTCGTTTTCATGGCTCACAAAGGTTCTGGGGTTTGTTGTTTCCTTTTCTTTTTTTTTACATACAGGAAAGAATGCCCTTGATATTGCTCAAGTCTTTGCAGATTCTAGAATAATTGAGCTGCTCCAAAATGAACTGGAAAATTTGCTGAAAGTACCAGAAAAAAAAGATACTGAAAAAGTAAAAGAGGTATGAGAGATGGTAACATAGGATGGAGTTATTAATATTTAGTAGAGTGCTTCTTTATTTGCCATCCATGTATCTCTAAAGCTATAAATTAGACAGTTTTGCATGTATTCTCAGAAGCTAGGACTTGTTCTTGCCAGTACTCATATTTGTTTGTTAGCTGAAATTTTGACTTACTAATTGTATGAGCTTCATGTCTTCCCCAGTTCCACTTAAGAATTATGTCCTATATCAGTGACAGGACACAAAAATATTTCCTCTTCATTTTCTCCCTCCTCCTGAAATTAATGACCATCCAGCTCTGTTGTTGTAAATACTGAACAACTGCTAACTGTAATTTCTTGAAGAGAGCACCTGTTATTCACAGGATAAAACCAAGGCCCTTTGAATTAGTAGAAAGGTCTTTTCATTCTGCTAAAGGGACCGATTGAGGTGATAGCAGGCTTGCTGACTTCTTATTTCCCACCTTTTCTCATATTCTTGCTCTTCTACTGTTGACCCAAGCCCTGTTTCTCAAATCCCACACTTGTGTTTGGCTGTTTTATTTCTGAATGCCTTTCCTGAACCACCAGGAGCCTTGACTACCTTCATTGCCCCAGTTCCTAAGCTGACATCAGCCTGTGGGACCACATCCTGCTTTTCTTTTTGGGGCTGGTGTACCAGTGGTACCTGTTAGTCAGACCCAGGATGCTATTTACAGAGGATATGCAATTGTATCTGCATGGCTGGAAGTGTCCTTTGGCAGCCTTGCCCTGGGCAGTGTAGTAAATATTTCCCAGTAGTCAAATGTTGGTTTCCCCCTTTCAAAAGTGTTTTAATTGTCAGGAATAGTATGGGACTGTCACAGGCAGGAAGACAACAACTTTAAGTGTTTATCACCTGGCACAGAATGGGATCATCAGTAGTACTAGGTGATTGTACTGCAGCTTATGTTTTAGTGTCCAAGAAGGAGACTGATCCTCCACTTTTTAAAAGGTTTCCCTTCACAATTTTTGGTTATTAAAATGCAATAGTTTTAAGAAAAAGAGATTCTGAAATTTTAAGAAAAATGCACCCACAGTAAACGGAGAGCAAGAAAAGTGTCAGAAGATGCCTGTGTATTTGTGTAACTGGTAACTTTTCTTTCAGCCTTCAAAGGTACTTCTGACAGATGTAGAGAAGTTTGTTCTTGAAAAGATCACGCACCCTCTTAAGGACAGTGTTATTTCTCTGCACTCTTTGATAACCAGTGGTGCTACCAAGAGGGATGACATCACATTCAAACCCAGAAAAGTATGTATGGCAGCAAAACATAAGGATGGTTTCATGGTAATTTAAAAGTAGACCTTGCCGTAGATCAAAAACTGGAACAATTTCATAGAATGACTTCACAACCGAACTAGCTTATAGATGATGTGACACAGACTATAGATACTGCCACAGAGCTACAGTAAACTAAAGAGTTTGTATATAGTTTGTCTATATCTATACACTTATACAAAACAAATTATAATGAAAATCAAACTCTTCCCAGGCTTTAAAAGTTGACATGCAGTAAAACACAAACATGGCTTGGTTTATGCTGTGATTTTTTACATTCCTATACTCAAAGGATAGAAGCCCTTGTGTGCGGGACCAGCAACAACTTCTAACTTGACTTTTCAATTAGTTGTCACATGATTATTCATGTCACAGTTACTGAACTGAACAGACCACAGTACACAAAATATTTACATTGTAGAGTTAGAATACTGAAAATAGATTATTTATTGTTTTTTTATCAGGGAGTTGTTAAGACTTATTCACCAATAACAGAGAAACAGACAAAGATGACCACAGAGAAGTAATTTTTTAAAATTTTGTTTTTCCTTTGTACAAAGGAAAAGAATCCCATTGCTAACTGATATGTTTTGTTTGGAGTTTGTTTACCATTTCCCTAACCCCATGCTAGTTTCTGCAGTGGTCTCAGAGAATAAGGTTAGATTGCCTGTGACTCCACAGCTAATTACTGTTTTACACTCTGAGGATCTTGGACCTGTGTCAGTCATTCTAAATAGTTATCTTAGGATCTTCTTTCCCACATCATCCCTAATCTGACCCCATAGCATGTTATAGATTGGAACTGACAACAAGAAGATGCTCTGTTTGTACACACGTGGATTGCTGGGAGGCCCTATTATTTTTATTCTGTGTCTCGATATGGAAAGGGATGCTAGAACATAGCTCCGTTTGGCTAATAATATGTCCTTAATCCTTGAGTTGCAGAGTTTGCATCCAAATTAAGTACAAATACCTTTATTTTCTAGGTTTGGGGCCCTGAAGCCTCAACAGAGGAGACAGTAAGAAAGCAGGAGCTGCTGGATGAAGGCCTTACTCTTGGTGGCCACTCAGGAATGTCTGTGAAGCCTTTTGATAGAAAAAGTACAGAATAAGCACACCAGCTGGAAGAAGCTATTGAGCACAGATGTTAAGGGAACACAGATTTAAAGGGCTACTCCTGTGTCAGGAATGAATCATGCAGTGCTCAGTAGATATATCTCTGTGATGATAAAAAATTGCACCAAGTGTTTTCTTTAAAAAGGGCTTTTCTTTGTTAAGGGCTTAGTCTGGGAAAATGTTCATCCTCATGTGATTCTAAGTCTTGGAGCAGGCTCAGTGTACTTCAGAGAATGGCCACTGTTGTGACACACACACGGTCTTTGGCTTTATAAAGGTAAAGCATTATGAGGCTATTCTGTACTCCAAGATAGAACTCCTTCCTGAGAGGTCTGTTACCCTTTCTACTAAAAGGGTATTAAGTATAAAGATACAAAGATTTGTGTGTTAGGACCAGGCTAGGTCCTAAGATGGGTTCTGCTTGGCAGCACAAAGGTGAGTCCAATTTGGAGCTTCCAGAAGGCAGTTAACAGGTGATAACTTTTGGGTAAGCGGAGGCTGGAAATACTAGTAACACTTAGCTGAGAGAGGCAAGAAGTGAGAGGGAATGCCATAAAATATATTTAAAGAAGCAAAAAGCATAGGGAAGTGAGCTGAAACTTACTGTCTTTCACAAGTTACAAGAACATACAGACTACAGAAAAAAGAAGAAACCAGGACACATTAAGTACTGCACAAGGTGTAAATAGCCTGTGGAACCCTCAGCCCTGTTATCCTTGGAAACTTAGAGAATATTTACAAAGATTATGAGAAGTGTCTAGTTAGCTACTGCAGAAGGGATAAAAATCCCTTGTTTCAGGACCTCAGCTAATCACTGTTGGCATAGGATAGAGCTTCCTAGCAATGCTGTGCCTTGCCTGATTGTCTGGCGTGGTGATGTGTGTGTCCCTTAGACAAGAACACACTGGCCTAGACAGACACTGTCAATTGAATCGACTTCTGGTTTGCTAGTACCCATTCTTCAAATTCATTTTAATGTTGTGTGAGACTTAATAGCTGTCTAGCTCAAGAGCACAGCTACTTCTGTTTTTGTTTTTTTTCAAACATACTCTTCCTTTTAACTGTAACTCTTGAACTCCAGAATGGGTTCTTTCCTCCTGGTTCATAATTTCTTGTAATAAGAACCAGCTTTTGTCCTTGCTTATGTGCATGATAGAGCATTGCCATGCCTGGATTTGCCTAGGTATGAACAGAGCAGAGTGGTTGTTGGAGAAAACCTGCATGGTCACGTTCTTAAAGACACCATCTCTGCCTGCATGATGCTGCATGCAGCAATCCCTATTTAACTCAAGATACACATCCAAATGGAAATGTGATATTTAGTAGATAGCCAAGAGAAATGCAAAGCAAGTAGATATATCCAGTGAGGTACTATTTGCAAATACCACTATTGTGATTCTGTGATCATATTTTTTTATGAATGTGGTTGTGCATGAGTAGTAGTTTATGACAAGTTGCTTATACTGAGAAAATGTCCTGGTACGTTTAGCATTTTAATGGTTCAGGATAAAGAAAGACTTCAGAGTCAAGTGAGATACTATTTCACATTTCAGCTATCTTGGGATTCTTAATATCAGCATATCATCTTTGTCTGACAGCAAAAAACTTTTGCTGGCTGTGGATGATTGCAAATAACAAAAATAATAGCTTTAAAGTTGCTGAGTAACCTTTGAAAGATATTTGTTTTTTTGTGGTGGCTTTGTCATTGTGTGTTTTGGTTTGTCGTTTTTGTTTTGTTTTTCTTGGAAATGAATGTCCTTAGAGGGCATCATTTTCCATTCCCATAGGAAATCCTTATGAGCATCATCTATGTGCTTTCATCCTAGCCAGAACAGGCTGCAGACTCTCACAGTCTTCACACATTGTCCCAAAAGGAGAGTTGTGCCTCAGCTGTACTCAGTGTGATGGGTGAATAGAAAGAAATATTTGCACTCCTTTGGCCTTCTACCTTCTCCATAGTTCCCTGGTCATCTCTGTAGCTAGCTGCCCAAAGAGTTGGCAGACTTATCTCACAAGTTACCACCCTGTCTCTCATCCAGCTCTCAGCTTGGGACTGTCCTTCTGCAGGAGCACAGTGCAAATTGACAGAAGAGGTGAGGCAAGCAATTGTCATGCCTGACATAAGGTTAACCACTCAGTCACGTGCAGTCGTGAGGATGTGTACATTTTGTACATGAGGGACATCATTATACATGACTACCTGTCCAAGGGATTTCCATCCCCACTCCTAATTGTTTTACCAGGACAACTTGGTCAGTGCTTTTTGCTGCTATTAAGGGGCTATGGTATTATTTAGGGCTTTCAAAGTCTGTCTCAGCATTAAGATCTTATCAGCAGAGTGGCCTCAGTGCCGTGTGTCGTGGTAGGCCTAGGCAAGCCAAATTGGGTTTATACCTTTCCTGGCTTGCCCAGACATATTTTTCTGCTTTCCTCCTGCTGTTTTGGGGGAGAGCAACGGCGGGAAAAAGGACAAAGGGCCTGGCGCCACTGAGTCTGGGGTCCCTTGCCTGACCAGACCCTGTGGTAAACAGGGTGCATGGGGCTGCCTTGTGCAGGGCCCGTGTTCTTCCCGAAGAAGGGTGGAGCAGGCCTATGGTTTCACCTAATATGGGCAAATCTTGGCTAACTGCCATTTCATTGGCTGTCCTGTGTCCAAAGGCCCATTGATCTCGGGCTGTATTGGATAAAAGGGAGGTCAGCAGAGAGCACGCTGCCTTTTGCCTTTCGCTTTTGCCTTAGCCCTTTGCCATTGCACGGTGTGCCGTGCCGTGTCCATGTCTGTGATGCCTACACGCATTTGGCCTGCACC
>VWYK01109306.1:0-15640 GCA_013399775.1 Semnornis frantzii
CCAGGTCCTTTTCTTCAGGGCTCAACAACCCTGGTGTACTGTCAAAGGCATCTGTTGATGAATGCTTGGATTTTAATAATCTTTCTAGAATCATAGAATCATTAATGTTGGAAAAGACCTTTAAGATCATCTAGTCCAACCGTAACCCAAGTATCATGACCCAGACATACCTGAACTTCTACGTTCTTCTTGAACACCTTCAGGGATGGTGACTCCACCACCTTTCTGGGGACCCTGCTCCAATGCCTGACCACTCTTTCCCAAAAGAAAAACTTCCAGCTATCCAATCTAAGCCTCCTCTGGCACAGTTTAAGCCCATGTCTCCTGTTCTACTGCTATTTACTGGAAAGAAGAGACCAACATCGTCCTCAGAATGTAACAGTCGCAAGAAGAGACTGAAAATATCATGGTCAATTTTTTTGTGATTTTTTAAGTTAGTACCTCAAATAGCCATTGGGATTTCAACATTTCTTAAAGCTTGCCTAGTTCATAGTAGAAACTAGCTCTAAGTTTTCCTAGTAAGGAAGAGAAACCATATTGATGATGAGGGTTGAGTTTTAGATCTTTGGTTATTCAAAGTGGTATTTTCATGTCTTCATGTGACAGTTTGGGAGTTCCCTGCCCCCCAACACTTGTAAAATGACCCAGACTAGACCTCAGCCAGCTGGAAGTTAAGGACTGAAGCTCTATTTACAGCTTAGCACAACATACAAACAGATATATACACTATATACAGGAGTATTTACAGAAATAATACAAGCTAAAGGTAATACAGAAACACAACACCCCTCCCAGAAATCAGAGTCCCCAGGAGGGGCTCTCAACCACCCTTCCACCTTCTCCCCACCCCTACACCTTACCCCAAGGTTTTGGAGAATCAGCCGGAGGGCAGCGGGGGGGATGAGAAGAAAAGCAGTTAGTGGAGTTATTCAGCAGAGAGGAGAAGCCAGAGCTGCTAGAGAGCCCAAAAATGCTGTTAGCCCAAGAAGCTGTGCCCCGTGACACAGACTGCCCCCTCAAGACACTCTCTTATCTTCTTTGTTTTGGGTTCCTTATTCCTAAACATCTCAGCAAACCTATGAGTGAAGCAGACATCACCATTGTTTTCCTTCACAGCCTATAGCATAATTTTCTCTGTTAAAATATTCCAATTAGCTCAAACCAGCACACTTCACTTTTGATGATGTTGAAGGTTCAAGTCATGTACCAAGCTACCTGTTAGTGTTCAATCAGAAACAAGCCAGAAAAGCTGAGTCTGCCTCTCTTGCAGTTGCCAGTACCTGAGACATCACACAGAGCTTTCTTTTGCTTTCAGTGTTTCCCAGGTGTGTAACAACTTGAAGGAACTTGAATCTCTTGCACCCACTGATGTCAGAGGACAGACTGTTGTTTCAGTGCAGGCTTTGCTCCCTTGACACTTAACATTTACCCCACATGATAGAGTAGCTGTAGTAGTCACAAATTATAGGTTCTCAGATAAAATACTGTGTTTAACCAAGCTGCTTTACCTGGGCACAACCTGTATATTTCAAAACACAGAGCTCTGTGACATGAAATAACAGTAAATGCAATCTGAATTTTGTCTTTCCCTCTCCACAGATGACCAAACTCTGCGACAAGTAGAGGAGACTGAAATCTCTACCATCACAGAATACAGATAATTAGGAAAAGCAGTTTGCAGTGGGTGGAAATTTTGAATCCTGTCAGTGTCCAGTTTTCAATTCCAGCTTACAAACAATTCCTTTCACCACAAAAGCAGATCAAAAACTGTAACAGATCTAACCTTTCACTGTACTCTTGCCAACTGCACTGACTCCAGTGACTGATGTGGTCGGAATTGCAACTGCAAATGATGCTGGCTTTTATTCCAACAGCCAGAAAGCTCAGTGATGTGTTTGTGTGTCTAATTCCCACAGAAACCCAAGGGAAAAGGTCTGCAGGAAGACTTCAAGGTTTATATTTTTGTATTGCTCTTTTTATCATTAACAGAAGTACATGCAGTAAAGACAATGAGCTGCTCTCAGTTCATAAGCAAAGTTGTATTTATTGAATTTGCTTGTAGCGGAGTGTGTGGGAAACATTTGAAGTCCATTTCAGGGATACTGTTCCTCTCTAACAGAAAAATGCATATCATTATTTAGAGCTAAACACTTAGCCCAAAGAAACTCATTTAGCAACAGTCAGCAGACTGGATTCATGGTTGATGGCTATTTGAAAGGACCTCTCCAAACCAAGCTATCTCATCCCCATCTGGACTACTGTGTACAGTTCTGGAGCCCCCAGCACAGGAAGGACATTGAAGTGTTGGAGTGGGGTCAGAGGAGGCCACAAAGATGCTCAGAGGGTTGCAGCAGCTCTGCTATGAGGACAGGCTACAAGAGTTGGGGCTCTGCAGCCTGGAGAAGAGAAGGCTTCAAGGAGACCTTAGAGTAGCCTTCCAGTATCTGAAGGGGGCTACAGGAAGGCTGGGGAGGGACTATTGACAAGGTCTTGTAATGACAGGACAAGGGGCAATGGGTTTGAACTGGCAGAGGGGAGATTGAAACTGGATGTTAGGAGGAAGTTGTTTGCAGTGAGGGTGGTGAGACACTGGCACAGGTTACCCAGGGAGGTTGTGGCTGCTCCCTGCCTGGAGGTGTTCAAGGCCAGGTTGGACGAGACCTTGAGTGNTCTTCCAACCTTACCATTCTATGATTCTATGATTCTATTACTTTTTTACAGTGAAACCCTATTCAGATTTTCCTCTGATTCGAGTCAGTTCATCAGCAGACTCATGGGGAATTTAGGCTTATGATACCACCCCAGCTGACTTCTGAGGCTGAAAACACCATGAAATATAAAGGCATTTCCAGTGAGCTTCAGGTTCTATGCTAATGCACAGCCTCTCACACCTGCCTAAGTTTTTGTCACATCCAGACTAGGCAGCAGAGCATGGAGCACTCCTAGGGATGGTTCAGTGCCGACTCCTGGTCATTGTAACAGCGAAAGCATTGCCTTGCTCTCCGTGCTCTTCCAGAAGTACCTGTGAACCTGGAACACTCTTCCTGTGAGGGCATCCAGAAAATTTGGCCTTGTGAAAAGTAAGTGAGGCTAGGAAAGATGATTACTGAGGTATTTAGCAATTCTAATTGCTTAAGGGAAGAAATAGAAACTAGAGAGAAATGCCATACCGATTTTAATGAGCCCTTGCTACACCAAACCCACTTTTGCAGGGATTTTAAAGTTCATGGGGTTTTGAAGAGTTAGGTCTATACTTCTGCTAATATTGTTTGCATTTAACCTTGCCTTCATAATCAAACTGAAATTGAATGACTTTTCAGTCCACAAATCCATCACATACACATGCTGTTCTAATCTTACTCGCACACCAAGGGAATTTGTTTCTCCAGCTAAATCCCTAACACACCATTACACAGATAACTTGACAGCTTATGTAACAAACACAATTTGGGCTGGCAAATGTGTATGGGGAACGTGGAGAAAAAGAACAAAATGAAAAGTAGGTTCATACAGGAGGGAAAACAGTAATGTGAATTATTCTGCTATATAAATATTTCCTTCGGACGCAAGTATGCCAGAGCGGAATGTGATTAAGCACCAAGATTAATCTGAAATACAGAGCAATGCTTAATTCTTGAAGGAAAATCCAGGTGAAATGCTCTCAGGCCCTATTTACTCCCATTTACCTCACTAATATACTTCCCTCAGACTTCAGAAGAAGTATGCTTGGGCAAAGTACACCTTCTATAATTTTTTATTTTGTTGTGGTTGCACCAAATGGCCTTAATTTCTTTCTAAGCTTTTCCTAAGGGCCTGGACCAGCAGCATGGAACATGGAGCATTTCCCAAGACATGGAGCATTTCCCAAGACCTCCAAAGACCTTTCATTTGAAATAAAAAAAACAAAAACAAAAACAACAAAACACCTTAAGGAGCACACCACAGAAGGGGGGGGTGGTGGGGGTGGTGGAAATAAATTTAAAAAAAAAGAAGCTTTTATGATCCAAATGTTGGATTTAGCCATCACCAATGGTGCTTTCATTCAGTCCCTTCCTTCTGCCTCAGTGTTGTCTGGGTATTGCTCAGGAATATGAAGACCCAAGTAGGTCATGATAGCACCCACTTTAGCCAAAGCTTGGAAAAAGGAAGGCTTCTGTCTCTGCTGACAGTTCAGAAAGACAGCATCTCCAAGTGTGGAAAACACAAGCCACTGAATAAGCTAATCACAGAATGTCAGGGGCTGGAGGGGACCTCGAAAGCTTATCCAGTCCAACCTCCCTGCCAGAGCAGGATCAGCTATGCCAGATCACACAAGAATGTGTCCAGGCAGGTTTTGAATATCTGCAGAGAGGGAGACTCCACAATTCCCCATCACAACCTGTTCCAGTGCTCTGTCACCTTCACAAGGAAAAAAATCCTCCTCATGAAACCCTTTTGTTGATCTGACTCATAAACTCACAGATTAATTGAAGATGGAAGGGACTTGTGGAGGTCACTGAGTCCAACCTATGCTCAGTGCAGGCCTAACTGGAGTAGGATGCTCAGCTCTGGTTGACTTTTAGAACTCTTCAAATGTGGATGTTCCATAACCTCTGCAGACTACTTATTGCAATATTTCCTCATTGTCATGCTAGAAGTTTTCTTTTTATCAAAGAGGATTTCCCCCAATTTCATATTTGGTCTGACCTTGTCACTGCACTGAGAAGAGTCTGTGTCCATCTTCCCTTCCATTAGGTTGCTACAAGATCTCCTTGCATCATCTCTGACCAAAGCCAGCCCTCAGCCCCTTTTCCTATCTCATATGCTCCAGCCCTTAGCTAGAATAGTGGTCTGGCCATTGACTCACTCCAGTCTGTTGATATCTTTCTTGTATTAGGGAGTCTGTAATTATAATGACAATTCCTTGATCAAAGGAATCAGTCATTAAAGGATAATGCAGACCAGGATAGGATAATGTCTGCAGCCAGAGAGCAACTGAGTCCTGGGCTGCAGCAAGAGCAGTGTGGGCAGCAGGGCAAGGGAGGCGATTCTGCCCCTTTGCTCTGCTCTCCTCAGACCCCATCTGGAGTACTGTGTGCAGTTGTGGAGCCCCCAGCACAGGAAGGACATGGAAGTGTTGGAGTGGGTCCAGAGGAGGTCACGAAGATGCTGAGAGGGCTGCAGCAGCTCTGCTGTGAGGACAGGTTGAGAGAGTTGGGGCTCTGCAGCCTGGAAAAAAGAAGGCTTCCCAGACCTTAGAGTAGCCTTCTAGTATCTGAAGGGGGCCTACAGGAAGGCTGGGGAGGGACTACTGACAAGGTCTTGCAATGACAGGACATGGGGCAATGGGTTTAAACTGGCAGAGGGAAGATTTAAACTGGATGTTAGGAGGAAGTTCTTTGCAGGGAGGGTGGTGAGATACTGGCACAGGTTGCCCAGGGAGGTTGTGGAGCACAGAATCACTCAACATGATCTGATCACATTGGGTGATTCTGGGCTCCACCACCTCCCTGGAGGTGTTCAAGGCCAGGTTGGACGAGGCCTTGAGTGACCTCTACTAATGGGAGGTATCCCTGCCTATGGCAAGGGGTTGGAACTAGATGATCTTTGAGGTCCCTTCCAACCTTACCATTCTAGGATTCTATGATAACGAATTTTCATCACTTTTGAGACCTCATGTCAAAAGTTTCTTTAGTCTTGCATCAAGACATACCCATCTTAGCACTAAGGTCTTTACAGGTTAAGACAAACATCTGTCACTTTGGAGTACAGACATTCAAGAAACACTAATCTTACCCACGAATTCTCACTGGGAGCTGAAATTAGGACTTTAATGTAAAGATCAACATAAAGAGGAATGTAACCCACATCAATTCACTTGAAGTTGTCTCTCTAATCCTCTTATACGAATCAGTCCTTCTCCCTCAGGGGACACAACATGCATGCAGAGAGTTCTCATCTCTATTCTTCCAAGTTTAACTGAGGTAACACACTCACAGACGAGGGCAGAGTCTTTCCCAGTCACAAATTTACTGAAGGGACTAGAAGGGGTCTGATGCAGCGTGCATGCTGTGCCTCCTTTTGTAAGGCTGACTTTGAAGGGCAGTTGTTCAGAAGATGCTGTTGTGATTTTTTTCACTCACACCATTAACGATTTCTCCGGTGTGCGGTTCGGGGGCAAGTAGCAAGGTCACTGCTATGTGTTACGGCTTCAGAAGCACAAAAGGATGTGGGGCCTGCCCCTCTGAGAGTCCTGGCACAGAGTGGAACTGAACAAACATCTAGTTCACCCTTGGTAAACCGTGCCTGTTCACTCATATTTGGTTTTCATGACCTTTTCTTTCATGCTGCATTCTGTAAATCTGAACAATTTCAAATGCCTTTTGTCCTCTTCAATGTAAAAAGCCCTCTCTGTGGGCATGTTTTTCTTCTAAATTCTAAGGGCACTTTTAAAGACTTTCCCTGGGGCACTCTAGACCACAGCAGTGCCTTAGGACAGCTTTAAGCTCCCTGTTATCCTTTATGCATCAAATAAAGTGGGGGTTTGATTCTAATTTAAAACCTTAAACTGCCACTAATGAGCAGTTATATGTCATGGTTCCCATGTCAGGATAAAGCACACTTGACACAACTTAAAAGAACAATGTGGGTTCCTTGTCCAAGGTGTCTTTTCTTATCTTTGCTTTCATTTTAAGATAGTTTGTTTCTCCAAATGAAAAGATGGATGGTTACATCTGAGATAACACAGACAGGACTGGTTCTTATTACTCTTATTTTATAATTTTCTGGCTATATTCCAGTGCTGCTCTTTGCACTGATCCCATGTCTTTTGGGAATTCTCTGTGCCTTTGCATTCAAAGGCTACTTGGCAGATTCAGTATGACTTTTTTGTGTGTGTGTGGTTTCTTTCTTTTTCTGGCATTAAGAGAAAGGCAGCTCTGGTGATTCTAATTACTAGCACCTCAGGCAACCTGAGGGATGGCTTGATGGGTACCCAGAGTGGTTTGCCATTTGCAATGGAGAGGGTGAGGCAATTACTTTGTTCCCAGGACCAGAGCAGTTCCCAGTTTCCTGTTGCCTTGGATGTTTTCTGGTATTTTAAATGGAGAATTTTTAATGTGATATTTGCTTTATCACCACATTTAACTATCACTGATTGGCAATGGCATATGACAAACCTAGGGTTTCCCTCTCTTTTGTTCCACACAGCTATCATGTGCTGGGTGGGGGGGTGTTGAATTCTGGCACTGCTGAGAAAGTTTGCTGATTTTACCTAAATGTCTCTTGGAGTATGTCCATCAGGGAAGGGAAAAAGAAGCAGTTTGTATGAGACATTTTTCATGTATGGGGGGGAAAAGGGAGAAAAAGGTACAACTATGACTTTCCTGGGTCTCTTTCATGCCCTCTATGTGCTGACAGGAAACAAGTCCTCTGTCAGATGCATGAGAGCACACAGATGATTGTGTAAAGGGGAGGCAGAGGACCCCACAACATCTGTAAGTGGCAGACAACTACACCACAGCATCAAATGCACCCCAGTGATTATATGCAACACACCACAATTGCACAAAGGTTGTTTTGTAATCTTTTAAATAGCAAACTTCTGGGCATCCTATGTGTTCAGGAAGACAATTAAATCTTCACTGTTAATAATACAGAGCTGAATTAGGTGCTTGCTGTCTACCTTGGCTAGCTGCTGCATGGATAAGCAGATATTTAACGTCCCCTAGCATGCTGTAGGGAAGGTTGAATTATGTAATGATTAGAAATGTATTATATACATCAAAGAGAAAAAATATGTAATGATTAGAAATTTATTATATACATGAAAGAGAAAAAAATCCCAACAAATTCTTTATCTTCTTTCCCTTCCAACTGTGCCTTCCTACACAGATGAAATGGAGTACTGCAACTGACTATGTGGCAACCCTGGGTATCCAGAAAGCCATTTGCTTCTGAAATGACTTAGATGAAAGCAGAATCCAGCTTAATATTTGGGAAAAAAGAAGGGACTGCACCAAAGACAGGATGAACACCTTCAGATCTGTCAGGGTAGCAAGTAACCATTTCAGGAACAGTCATTGTCTATGACTGTCTAAATATTAGAAGAACAAGAAATTCACTTTGGAACAAACTGTTGGTGAAATGCAATTTGATTGAGTCCATCTCAGTTCAAGGCAGAGGCAGGACCCTGAGCCAAATAACAGTGAGTGCCACATGAATGCTGACATATCCATTCTCACCTGTAAGGTGTTATTATCCCTACTTCATCTTCCAGAGGAGTGAGAGGCAGGGAGAATAAGTGGTCTGTCCAAGGTCACTGTTAAAGTCTAAGGCATGGGTAGGACCTAAATCCTGATCTATTGAAACCTAGTTCTGCATTTCAACTGCAATATGACCCTTTCTTCATTTTATGAGCAGGTAGTTAGAGGACTTACTGATGAGAAAATAGTTTAGTAATCCTGGCAAACATACCACAAATCCATAGCTGGTGTATATAAATACCTCTCAGCTATCACTGCATATCCCCATCTGTCCTCCATGCCTTTTGCTGGCTCAGCAAGATGTCACATAAAATTAGACTGAGAAGTGAACACATTAAACATTTATTGATCTCAATAAGTTACAGTCAAATATGACCAGTGTCTTAATGAAGAGAAATAAAAGGTCATCTACATGCTCATACAGCAACTGTGATGCAATACAAAATATTAGCTATTTATTAGAACAGAAAGTGGGGGAAAGAAGTATGAAAGTCTAGCTTTCATAATACCAAATAATTAGGGTCAGGATCAAAAGTTAACCTAATTGTGTTTGATCTACTTATAAGATATCACAGTATCACAATATCACCAAGGTTGGAAGAGACCTCAAAGATCATCAAGTCCAACCTGTTACCACAGACCTCAAGACTAGACCATGACACCAAGTGCCACATCCAAACCCACCTCCAACACCTCCAGGGACAGTGACTCCACCACCTCCCTGGGCAGCCCATTCCAGTAGGGAATGACTCTGTCAGTGAAGAACTTTCTCCTCACCTCGAGTCTAAACCTCCCCTGGTGCAGCTTGAGACTGTGTCCTCTTTTTCTGGTGCTGGTTGCCTGAGAGAAGAAAGCAACCTCCTCCTGGCCACAACCACCTTTCAGGTAGTTGTAGACAGCAATAAGGTCTCCCCTGAGCCTCCTCTTCACCAGGCTCATATAAAAATATGCTCTTATCACTAGGAAAATCATTGCCTAAAGGCATTTACCTGTAACAGAATTCATTCTGGTTCTAAACTAGCAACATTAAACAGGCAGTAGTCATTGTTTTGTCTTTCCCTTGAACAGGCTATCAAACAGGAGACTCAAATAAGCTTTATAAAATGAATGTTGGTTTGGTTTGCTTTTGTTTGTTTTTTGTTGGGTTTTGGGTTTTTTTCAACAGAAATCCTTTCTTCACTTTGGTTCCCCAGGAAGCCTGCCCTTGTCCTCTCCACACACATCAGCACAGAAGGAAAGTTCCAAGAATCTGCAGGTGAAATCTTTAGTTTCCTCAAGGTGATGGTAAAACATATAAACCCATTTAAGGCTGTGGATTCACTGTTGGCACTTACTGAGAAATAAGAGACAAGCAGCCCACAGCAAAGATCTCTCAGGCTACAAGTCCCAGTTTCTGGTGTCTGCATTTGTTTAGTTGTCTACTGAAGCTTCATGTTTTTGCCATCCACTTTGTGTCACTGAGAGCAAGAAGCACATCTTGCTACATACAACGAAACTCCTATTAGCCCTCAGCTGTCCTTGCTTTGATCTAGCATAATCTTTGGAGCTAGGAGTGCTGTGGTACTTCCTGACTTGCAAACCCTCGAAAAGAGATAGCCTGGAGGTCTTGTCTGACCAATCTAAAGGCTTTCTACCATGCTGTAACTACATCAGCAGACACAGGAAGAGCAACAGATGTCATCTGTCTGGACATTTGTAAAGCCTTTGACCCAACTCCCCACAACATCCTTCTCTCTAAATTGGAGAGATATGGATTTGATGTGCGGGCTGTTCAGTAAATAAGGAAATGGTTGGATGATTGCCTACAGACAGTAGTGGTCAATGGCTCAGTGTCCAGATGCAGACAAGTGGTGTCCCTCAAGGACCAGGACCAGTGCTGTTAATCACAGAATCAGTCAGGGCTGGAAGGGACCACAAGGATCATGTAGTTCCAACCCCCCTGCCATGGGCAGGGACACCCTACACTAGATCAGGCTGGTCACAGTCTCATCCAGCCTGGCCTTAAACACCTCCAGGGATGGGGCCTCAACCACCTCCCTGGGCAACCCATTCCAGGCTCNTGCTCCAGAACTGTTCAATAGCTTCATCAATGCTATAAACAGAGAGATTCAGTGCACCCTCAGTAAGTTTGCAGATGCCATTGACTACTACCACTGGATGTGACCATCCAACCAATTAATCATCCACTGCACAGTCCATTCATCAAATCCATATCTCTTCAATTTAGAAAGAAGAATGTTGTGGAGGATCATTCCAAAGGCTTTATGGAAGTCCAGTTAGATGACATTTGTAGATCTTACAATGATGGAGTCTCTTTATCATAGAAGGCTATTAGGTTGGCCAGGTAGGACTTGCCCTTGGTGAAGCCATGCTGGCTGCCTCACATCACCTCTCTATCCTCCATGTGCCTTAAAATAGCTCTTACAATTGGTTCCATGATCTTCCCCAGGCACAGAGGTGAGGCTAATGGGTTCATAGTTCCCTGGGTCCTTCTTTTTATCCCTTTTAAAAATAGGTGCAATGTTTCCCTTTTCCCAGTCACAAGGGTCTTGGTCTGACTGCTGTGACTTTTCAAGCATCATGGAGAGTGGTTTTGCAACTACATCAGCCAATCCCCTCAGGACTCTGGGTTGCATCTCATCAGAAGGATCGGAAAAGGGGACAGAAAAAACCCTTACTCTGTCAGGGCAGCCTTCTGTCCTAGAAGCTGTGAAATGTCATAATTATTGGATTGCCAGATACCAAATTAAGCTTAAACTCGTAAGTCTATGGTAGCATTTACATTAAAGAAAACATCTCCTGTAAGGTAACTTCTGCAGACATAAAGAACTTTCAGACTGCAAAGATTCCTCAGCAAAAGACAACTTGCTGGTAGAGGAGAACACTCTTCTTCAAACTACCCTAAAAATTCTGTGACCAGTAGAAAAGTTTAACATAGGCACTTGGAAATGTAGCCATATGGGCAGTGGGAGAGAGCCCCAGGGAAACCAGAACAGGAGTCTGACAAAAGCCTTCCTTGCCCTAAGTCCTCCTTGCTTTGAAATTGCACTTTGCATTATTTATAACTATGAAGCTGAAGTCTGATGGTTGCCACTTTTTTAGTAACTCTGATGCTGACAAGTGGCAGCACCTCATTGATTCTTGCAATGGTTTATGGTTTATCTCTGGAAATTTACCTCCAGAAACAAGGGACTCAGTGCCAACCTCAGCTTCTCTTTGTTAAAAGATAAAAATCCCAGCCACAAGGTTCAGCCCTAATGGTCATTGGGAAATTTGAGAATGTAACACAAATGTCTCCTTACTACCAGGCTCAAGAATCAGGCAGTAAATATAATAAATCTAACCTTTCACTCAATTTCAGGCCAGTCTCGTATTATTTGGAGCTTGAGCATGACCTTTGAATGCCTGAGAATGGGCAATAATAAAGTCTTCTTGTCTTCTTTCACAAAAGGTGATGCCCTTCTGTCCTTTTGGTTTTTCTCAGAGTGATTTCTATTCCAAGTGGGCAGCCCATCCTTGGCCCACAAGGCATCAAATGCAATAATTATATTAAAAAGAACCAGGGAGGCCCAGACAATTACACTGCAGGTTTCAATTTTCCTTCTTCTGATTTAATTTCTCCTCTCTTCCTGGAATTTAGAATCATAGGATGGTAAGGTTGGAAGGGACCTCAAGGATCATCTAGTTCCAAGCCCCTGCCAGAGGCAGGGACACCTCCCACTAGTACAGGTCACTCAAGGCCTTCTCCAACCTGGCCTTGAACACCTCCAGGGAGGAAGCAGCCACAACCTCCCTGGGCAACCTGTGCCAGTGTCTCACCACCCTCACTGCAAACAACTTCCTCCTAACATCCAGTTTCAATCTCCCCTCTGTCAGTTTAAACCCATTGCCCCTTGTCCTGTCATTATAAGACCTTGTCAATAGTCCCTCCCCAGCCTTCCTGTAGACCCCCTTCAGACACTGGAAGGCTACTCTAAGGTCTGCTTGAAGCCTTCTCTTCTCCAGGCTGCAGAGCCCCAACTCTCTCAGCCTGTCCTCAGAGCAGAGCTGCTGCAGCCCCCTGAGCATCTTGGTGGCCTCCTCTGGCTGCTTCCCCTGCAGTGGGGAAGGTTGTCCTCATATCATTACTTCTATCACTGATCCTACCATTTGAACCCGCATAGAACTCTGCAGCAGGAATGTCTAACACTTTCCTTCTGGGAATGATTTGCATGCCTCTAAAAAAAAAGCATCTAAACCATTTCAGGAGTCTTCCTCATAGGACAACAGATGATTCAGGCAACGTTGGACACACCAGCTTAAAACTAGGACTGAAGAGCCTGACATTTATCTTCACTGAAAACTGACATCTATGATTCTGGATCACATCTAAATTTATTGCTGCCTTTTTGTCACTTTGATGTGTTTGAAATATATCTGTTTACCAAAATTGGAATTGATCTGACCAAATAATAAGAGAGTTACTCATAACCTTTGTGAAAGGAACTGAAGAATTCCTGACATGTGCAGATGCCATGGCCAAAGGCAGACTACTTCCTGGCAGCTCAGGAGCTGATTGCCTGCAGATAATGATGCTTGCTCATTTTTCCAGTAATGAAACACAGTTCTCCCTTTATTTTCTGGTGCACTTTCTGCCATAAAGATATTGAACATGATCTTTTGCCATAGTTGCATCAAATTACATTCATTAGCACTTTCTATAATTCAGCGTCTCTCAACATGTGGGTTGAATCTCCATTCCAAAATATTTTTTCTCCTGTTTGTGAGATATTTCCATCTTGATTCTGGTTCAAAATGATTACACAGAAGCTGCTTATTGGTTTCTTTAACATTTTCTATTACTTGGAGGGCTTCCTATTTCCTTTTGCAGCTGTACCTGGATAACTATAAACCGTATTTGGCCTACTAGTGGTGATGAAGTCCATTGGTGTAACTATGAGGAGAGTGACTGCCTCCTGGTTTCTTGTGAAAATACAATGATTTTCAACAATGGGAAGCAGAAAGAAAAGCTTTATCCCAACATAACCTTCATTTTCATCATCTCTGAGCAGACCTTCAAGCTTCATCACTTTTTATATGTATTAGCTGATTTCTGTGAAGTAAGGAAAATGGCAAGTTTCCTTGTTGTGTGTCACACTTACTACAAGGAGGAGGACCTGTATTGCAGTGGGGAGTACACAAATCATAGAATAGTAAGGTTGGAAGGGACCTAAAGAATCATCTAGTTCCAGCCCCCTGCCATAATCCTTTGAGGCAATGTCATTCTCCAATAATCAAAACAAGAACTTTGTGTTGCCTTAACAATCCTGGACAGCAGCAATAGGAAATATAACAAATATGCAACAAGGGAAGGTGCTCTTGAATCAGATGTTTTGCAGGACCCTGTGCTCAGAGATGTTTAGCCAAGTTAATAGTACACACCTCTGAGTACAAGAAAAAGCAGTTCAGACTTTATAGTAGCCTTCCAGTATCTGAAGGGGGCCTACAGGAAGGCTGGGGAGGGACTATTGACAAGGTCTTGCAATGACAGGACGAGGGGCAATCGGTTTAAACTGGAAGAGGGGAGATTGAAACTGGATGTTAGGAGGAAGTTGTTTGCAGTGAGGGTGGTGAGACACTGGCACAGGTTGCCCAGGGAGGTTGTGGCTGCTCCCTCCCTGGAGGGGTTCAAGGCCAGGGTGGAGGAGGCCTTGAGTGACCTGTACTAGTGGGAGGTGCCCCTGCCTATGGCAGGGAGTTGGAACTAGATGATCCTTGAGGTCCCTTCCAACCTTACCACTCTATGATTCTATGATTCTATAAGATTAGACTCTCAAGAGCACAAGTATGAGTTGGACAGAAGAAAAAAACCCACATTTTATAATTAAATATAAGTTAAAAAAAAAAAATCTCTGTTTTGTTTTCTTTGAGTTTTTTGGTCACCAAACAATGTCATGAAAGAGATAAATGTACTAATGTACTATAGCTGATAAAATAGAAACCCTCTGAGCCTGTTTGCATGTGCCAGGTTGTCACACACATGATAAAGAGATGGTGTTCATAGCCTTCCTTCACCAAGGAAATCCCAGATATGCAAGGAAACACAGCCACTTTGAAAGCTAAACCATGCCATGGAATATGCCATTGTTACCTCTGCATCAGTTCCTTTCATGCCTTGAATCTGATTTGCTTTCTCCTGCTTTACGTATGTAACTCAAAGGTGTAAGTGTGTCAGGGGAGTTTGCATATATGGGAATATTTGAAAGCAAATCTATTGTTTCCCAATTTAAAACATGCTGTTTAAAGCTACTTAGGTGAAACTAGAGAAACTAGAGAAAACTCGGGAGCATTTGCAGCACCATTTTGCTGATACTTACTGAGCAATCAGACCTAATACCGAGGGTGCAAAGCACTCCTGCTGTGGTCAGCTGAAGAGTTCTTTCAAAAGCTATTCCTTGGTGAAAGATTTTGTCAGAGCAACATCACGAATGTAAGAGAGAAATCAGAATGAGCAAAAAGACAAATCAAAACAGACAATCATAAAAGAAAACATGAGGAGGAACTTTTTTTTCACTGGGAAGGTGACAGAACACTGGAACACGCTGCCCAGGGCAGTTGTGGAGTCTCCCTCTCTGGAAATATTCAAAACCTGCCTGGAGACATTCCTGTGTGATCTGGTCTAGGTGACTCTGCTCTGGCAGGGGGGCTGGACTGGATGAGCTTTGGAGGTCCCTTCCAGCCCCTAACATTCTGTGGAAACCCAAACAAACCAAAAACAGGGAAGATACAATTTTTTAATTATTATTTTTTTAATCTGTATGCTTATTCATTCCAAAGAATAGCCTGTCCCCTTGGCACTAGAGCTGCTAGAAAACTCCACCGCAGTGGAAAGGTTATTGCACAAGCAGGATGTCAAACTGACAGTGTGGTCTTGATTCAGAGGCTCTGGCAGTCATCAAAGCAACAGTGATGGATGGACTGTTGACTGCTGATGACAGCAAGAAAATAACAAGAAGTTATGGCAGAAAGCAGTAATCAGGGTTTGCAATGACAGAAGCTGCAGAAGTAAAGATGCCTCATTCCCGTATGCTATGAATAAACAGGAATGAGTCTGACAAATCCATGGGACATTAATACTGAGTGCTTTTGCAATGTCTTAAACCTATGTATACAAACTGTGTGCAAATATATGCCAGCATAAATCAGATGTGCTTTGGATTTCTAGATTAAAGGGGGTTGGGTGTGGAGTTAATTTCCTGACAAAAAAAAAGTAGGCTTTGAGGGAAAGCAGATGTTTTCCAGAAATGTTTCTGTTGTACTGTTGTACTAAGTAGTTTTGGTTGTTTGTTTTGTTTCTCTATTTTTTGTTTTTTCTCTTTTTTTTTTTGGGGGGGGGTGGGGGGGGGGGTCCTAGGTTT
>VWYK01109312.1:5919-28324 GCA_013399775.1 Semnornis frantzii
TGAGGGAGCCGCTCCCGGGGCCCGACGGACCGAGCGGTCCCCGCCGCCTTCTTTGTCCTTCGGGGCGGCGGCAGGGCCTGCGGCCCTGCGATGGGGGGCTCCGCGGCGACTCCCGAGCATCTGCGCTCGGCTGCCGGGGGCGGTGCGGCTCCTGCGGCTGCCCCTGTCCTTGAGAACGCCCGGGCTGCACCGGGGGGGATGCCGCCGCCCCGCCGCGCCGCTGCTTGCCTCCGCTCGCGTTTTGTGCGGAGGAGCGCAGCGTGTGCAGGGCTTTTCGGCGGCGCTCGGCGTTTGGGAGCGCTGGATTCCTGCATGAGAAATGCGCTCATTTGGGTATTTCATTTGAATGCCATTGTGAAGAGAGGCGCCCGGGGTTGAGTGAGCTGCAACTTGCTTGGCTTCTGCGGAGGGTCTTTTGTGATGGAATTAAAAGCCCGAGTGGCAGAGTGACCCCGAAAGCCTCCGTTGCTTCCCCGGTGCCGGCTGCGTTCTGCAGGCGCTCCGTCCTTTCATTTCGGCCTTTGATTCCGCTGGGGAACGGGAATGGTTCATTTTGTCGTAGGAATTTGACTTCGGGGTTTCGCTTCTTGCCGGTGTGGGAGATGGAGGCTCCCATGACCGCGGGTGGCTGTCAGATCTGGCCCCGCAGTTTTCCGAGCCTTCAGACCGCGCAGCAGGGCAGCGATGGTGTCTCGGGTCTTTGTTGGAACTTCAGCTGTAGCACGCCGCAGACAGACAGCTTGCTCAATTGGGGCTGGGGGCTTGGAGAGTACCTTTGTAGGCTTCTTGAGCTAAAGGTAGCATTCCTTGACTCAGATCTTTGTTTTCCTGGCTGAGGAGGACAGCTATCACTTGAGGTGTCCCTTCAACCATCCCTCTTTCTTCATTGAATTTTCGCTCTCCGAGGCTCTTCTGAAATACTTTCAAGGTTGAGTCATCGCCTCTCGATTTGAATGAAGCTGTCTGCAGTGAACGGTCTGCTCCTCAAAGCTCTGAAGGGTTCAGTGACTTCATGCTTGCTTTGCATTAAAGCTGGACAATGGAACAAATGTCCATGTGTGGATGGAGACACAACTGTTGTCTTTAATTACAGAGGCTGGGTGTATTGCAGCACTTCCATCACGGTGCATGCTGTGGTATGGAAGGTGTCAAAGGCAGCTTGTGAAAGCTTTTGAAGCTACCCTTTGAGTTACCTGCTGGAGAAGGCTGCCATTAGCTAGTGGAACATCCTTCAGCAGAGAAGAGCTGGTGTGTGCAAACCCAAGGTGTTTAATGACCTGAGTGCTAGGTGTCAGCCTTGACCTCCTTGCTCCTCAGGCTCTTACAGGTGAAACTGCCTGCTCCAGGCAGCCTGGAAGTGACAGCAGCAGGGACTAGATGTGGTGGCCTCTCTGAGAGGTAAAAGGAGTCTGCAGAAGCTCTCCTCAGCACTTTTCCCCTTCAAATTAACCATGAAGGTGTTGGAAAAATCTACCATCAGTCCCTGCTGTGCCTTGAGCCTCAAGGTACAGGTGAGATCTGGAGGCATTCTTTTGGCATGTGGTAATGCCAGCAGACATGCCTGAGAAGCAGGAGCAGGCTGTGGAGACGTGAATCCTGGGTTTGTCAGGAAGACTTTGAGCAGTGCTCAGCTTAATGGCTTTCAGAAACCCCAAGTGTCTCAGGTTCTTCTTTAGCTGAAAATCTATGTTTAAAAATATTTACAGTGAGGGTGGTGAGACACTGGCACAGGTTGCCCAGGGAGGTTGTGGATGCCCCCTCCCTGGAGGAGTCCAAGGCCAGATTGGACAGGACCTTGAGCAACCTGGTCTAGTGGGAGGTGCCCATGGCAGGGGGTTGGAACTGGATGATCTTTAAGGTCCCTTCCAACCCAACTGTTCTATGATACAATTCTTGCTGCCTTCTGGTTACTGTAGTGAACTATCCACTGAGCATTTTACTTCTATGTATATTTTACTTTTCACTGTGTGTTTTGTCTTTATTGGCAAGCTTTTATTAGATTTGCTCTTCTTCCTCCTTTAATGACAGAAGATAGATCCATACATCTCCTGTGTTTAGCTCCCATCTCTATTGCGAGGTCTGTCCATAGCTGCTGCATGGCTCGAACCAGTTCATGCCAAGGTTCATGTGCTGGGATTATTCTGGGCAGATCATTTTAACTTTTCCATGGCTCTTGGTTTATTGGGAGGGCTCCTGTGTGAAGAGAGGCTCTGGGTTGTGTAGCAGCTTCTTTAGGGTGTGGAAGAAACTGCTGATGCTCCTACAACTGCCTGAAAGGAGGTTGGAGTGAGGTGGGGGTTGGTCTGTCCTCTCTAGTAACAAGGGACAGGATGAGAGGAAACAGCCTTAAGATGCAACAAGGGAGGTTTAGGTTGGAGATGAGAAGAAACTTCTTCCCTCAAAGGGTTCTCAAAGCCTGGCACAGACTGTGGGGGGAGGTGTCTGAGTCCCCATCCTTGGAGGTGTTTTAAAAATGCAGAGATGTGGTGCTGAGGGCCACGGCTTAGCAGCAGCCTTGGTGCAACTAGGGAATGGTTGGGTTGGATGATCTGAAAGGTCTTTTCCAATGTGATTCTTCATCAAGAGCAGGCACAGCTGTTGGTGGTGGGTCACTTAGGCAATGTGCCATAGCTCTGCTCATGCTATCTAACCTAACTCTTTCTTCCTCTCCCCTTTTCAGGGTAACTGATAGCGGACACCTTCGCTTCCGCAATGGCGCAGAGATCTGGACAGGAGGATCCAGAGAGATACCTGTTTGTGGACAGGGCTGTCATCTACAACCCTGCCACCCAGGCTGACTGGACTGCCAAGAAGCTGGTGTGGATTCCTTCGGAGCGCCATGGGTTTGAGGCAGCCAGCATCAAGGAGGAAAAAGGGGATGAAGTGTTGGTGGAACTGGCAGAGAACGGGAAGAAAGCACTAGTCAATAAAGATGATATTCAAAAGATGAATCCTCCCAAGTTCTCTAAAGTGGAAGACATGGCAGAATTAACCTGTTTAAATGAAGCCTCTGTACTGCATAACCTAAAGGATCGGTATTACTCCGGGCTCATCTATGTAAGTATTAATTATTAGATTCATTAGGGGTGCTAATTCAGCTGCACTTCTCTGATTCCCATTCCTTTACTGACTGAAATGTAGGAAGCAGGTCTGGGTTCTGATTTCCCTACCCTAAATACTTTGTGTCCCTGGCATTTAAATCAGCCCAGGATCTTTTTTTTTTTTTTTTTTTTTTTTCTTGTTTTTTTGCGGGCAACAACCCTGTTTTTTTTCCATGCTCTGTAGAGGTCAAGAACTCTGTTGTCATAAAACAAATAATACAGAATTCTGCTCTGGAAATAATTCTGCAAGCAGCTTTCAAAAATAGCCTCTGAAATGGCAGCTCTGCCTGCTTAGCTCATGCTGCTCCTTACAGCACTTGCCTCAGACGTGCTTAACTGATACAGTGAATGGTATCAAATGGCTTGGTGGAGCTGAGGAGAGGCTACAAACCTCAACTTTGCTGAATTACTGCTGGTTAATTGCTGGTGTGAATAAGCAGAGGTCTTGTTTGGGCTTGTTGTGTGTTAAAGATGATAACGAGAGGCTGTGCGGTGAAGAGCTGAGGTTGGAGAGAGAGCGAGGAATGCAAAGTGTCTTTTGGGGATCTAATGTCACTGTAGTGGGCCAGAAAGATTGTGTTCAAGTGCTTAAAGCAATGAGATAAAGCTTTCTCTTTTGTTCTGGTGGTTTTGAAGAACTAACTGCACATCTGGCTCATCCCCAGCTTGCTGTGGAGTTGGGCATTGCAGGGCCTTGATGCTGTGTGACCCTCAGCCAGGCTCAATGCCTGCCTGTGCCCTACACTTAAGAGCAGCTCCTTGTCTCTTGGCAGGCTTCTCACATAGTGACTTGTTGGATGAGAGCATCATTCAGAGCTGCAAGGAGACTTTCTTTCTCAGAAGAAACTGAAACATCTGCTCAAATGCTTGGCTCACTTTAATAAACACTTGCTCTAAAGCTCAGATCCATTGCGCTGAGTTCCGCTGGTTGCTTGGCTCACTCTTCCCTTCACAAGCTGCTAACTGGGCACCTTCTTAGCTTAGCCCTTTGGGCTTCCTAAATTCTGTGCAAGATCAAAATGCTTTCTGTGTTTGATTCCTTATCTGCTTCCTCTGGGCTTTTGGTTTTTTGTCCTTCCAAGGCCTTCCAGCAAGACCTTTACAGCAGAGCTCAGCTGTAAAAATACTTCTGGGATGCTTCCTGCAAGCTTATAAATACATTAATTGGATCATTAGTAAGGAGTGGGTTGAAAACTAAAAGTAAACAAGTTGATAGGTCAGGAGTATTCAGGATGCATATCAATCAGTGCTAGTTATGGAAGTCATTACAGCTATTATAACCCTATTGCATGGTGAAGGTTGAAAGCTGAAGGCTTTAAATGTCAGAGAGAGCTCCAGTCCAAAGACTCAATCTGTTAAGCACAGCCACAGATGCTTCTGGAGATGGTGTGGAGAGCCTGTCACTGCTGTGCACACAGATGATGCAGCTCTGAGTTCCTTTGGCTGAGTGACAAATTACACTGTACTTTTTCAGCTGGCTGCTTGTTTGTATGGAGTTTAAGGGATGTCCTGTAGGTGACTTCACCTTTTTTCTGTCCCTAGCACTTCCCAAAAAGGTGCTTTCTGCTTCCAGTCTTAAACTGTTGAGGCAGACTCCACAGCTTGGTCCCTTGGCAGTGAGATGCTGCTGTCACAGGAGGATTTACTGCCTCAGTGTGTTACTGCTGACCTCCCCTGCTCCTCAGCTGGAAGAAGTTGGTTGGGATCAAGAAGCTGATGGACTTGTTTGCCTTAACTGGAGGGCTGTTGAAGGAGCATTGCTGGAGGATGCTACTGTTACCAAGAGGAATGTTTCTATGCAGCTGGAATAATAACTCCTTCTTTGAAGCTGGAAGCCAGCTTGTTGTTTTTAAGGGAGGGGGAGAGCAGTTACTGCTATCAGGGTAGAGGCTGAATGCTGGTGAGGATCAGTAGAGTGTGGAGAGAAACCTCACCAGGAACTTGAGCTGGAAGGCTTGTTGTTAGTGTAGTCCTGGAAGGGGTCTCTGTCAGGGGGCCAGGAAGGTCTTAGGAAGGATCTTTTGGGGTCACTACATCTCTGGGATGTGGCACTGTTGCTGCTGTCTGCACAGCCCCACCAAGCAAGTGGTGTGTGCTTGGTGCCAGTCAAGGAGTCAGAGTGAAATGAGCTGCTGATGTGGATGAGGGTGGTTTGGGCATGAGAAGAGGCAGGTGAAGACATTAAACTCAGGTATAAAGGTGTTAGAGGCTAAGGAAATCAAAACTGATTTCCAGATGGTGCTTTCATAATAACCAACTGAAACCTTTTGCTGTTGCTCTCAGGTAGCTAAGCTGGAGGTGGTGAATCTGGTTTGGTTCCCCTTCACTCCCAGTGGGCAGAGTACAGTGTTGCCTTTCTAGGAAGTGAAAGAGGAAAACCTCATCTGAAACAGAGCTGTTTCCTTTCAGTCCCTAGAAAGGAAGCAAACCAGCAGAGGAATGGGGCTGGTGGGTCCAGTCATGGGTCTGTAATCCCAGATGACACTGCTGGGGGAACAGGGAGTGCTGACTAAAGCTGGCTGGTGCCAGTTGGCATGACCCAGGCAGGAGTTTCTTGTAACATCTATGTAGGGCTGGTGAGGAGTTTCTGGAACTTGCAGCATTTCTGATGGCTGCCAAGTGGTCTTGAGCTCTGAGCTGTGATGTTACTGTAGGAGATGAACACAGAGAAGGTGAAAGACCAGTGGCTTGTGAAGTCATGATGCTGTGCTTGGTCCTGTCTTCTGCTCTGGTCATGACAGGAGGTGGAAGGTAGCAAGACTTGCAGAAGAGCTGCTGGGAGGTGTGGCTGTGCTGTAAACTGCAGTGACCCCAGTTTTGCTTTGGAGATGAAATCACTTCCTGCTCAACTTCTGACATGCCCTAGTCCACTTCATGCCACGAGGTTTGTTTTGAGGGTGATTGAGGAACAGGTCAAAAGCCATTCTCAGAGAAGCTGTGTTCTTGGAAACTGTTTGGAGGTGCTCACTCCTGCAGAGGAATGCAGTCTGTCATTGTGCCCTCTTGCACTTGGATGGTTCTGCTTAACCCATCAATGGCTAAGCATGATCCTGCAGGGTCCTTGGGATGGACTCTGCTTGGCTTTCAAGTGTGAGTGTTGGCTGCACCTTCACAGAACCATCTACAGCAGTTTTTTGTCCTCATCACCTCTGCCTTTGGTAGGAATTTTTACAGATTCATCACTGAATTTGTTCAAGTTTTATGCAGGGATATCAACATTTCTCATGGCAGGAATCTATCATCTCAGTCATCAATACCCTAAACTGGGTCTTGTGTCTTGCTGTAGAGGCAGCTTCTTGTGGCTTTTGGCTACCCTAAATGCTCACCTGTCAATTCTTCAGCTTCCTGGTGAACATGAAGTTCTAGATACTCTGCTCAGCTTCAAGGTGGCAGCTGTCACACTGGCTACACTGTGGCTTTAGTAGTATCCTCCTTAGCTGTGCATTAGAAACTGGAGGTGGCTCATTGTAAGGAGGAACACCCAAAGATTTAGGAGGTTCTGTGAAGATTTGGAATAAAGATGATTGTCACAGAATCCCAGATTGGTTTGGGTTGGAAAGGACCTTTTTGTAAAGCTCATCTAGTCCAACCTTGATGCACTCAGCAGTGACAGCTGCAACTAAAACAGGTTGCTCACAGCTCCAAACAACCTGACCTGCAGTGGTTCCAGGGCTGGGGAATCCTGGGCCACCACCCTCAGGGTCAAACATTTCTTCCTTCTCTCCAGTTTCCACTTCCCTCTTTGAGTTTCAAACCATCACCCCTAGTCCTGGCACAACAAGCCCTGCTCAAAAATCTGTCCCCAGATGTCTTAGAGGTTCCTTTGGGTCCTGAAGGAAAAGTCTACCTGAAGCCTTTTCCAGCCTTTTATAGCTGGAAAGGGCCATAGAGGTGCTGGCTGACAGCAGCTGAAGATGGGCCAGCAGTGTGCCCAGCTGCCCAAGAGGGCCCCCAGCACCCTGCCCTGGGTTGGTAATGGTGTGGCCTGCAGCAGGAGGGCAGGGATCGTGCCCCTGTGCTGGGCAGTAGTGAGGCCACACCTCACATCCTGCCTTCAGGTTTGAGCCCTTTGCTCCAAGAAGGACATTGAGATGCTGGAGTGTGTCCAGAGAAGGACAACAAAGGTCTGGAGAACAGAGCTGAGGAGGAGGAGCTGAGGGTGTTGAGTCTGGAGAAGAGGCTGAGGGCAGAGCTCATTGCTCTCTGCAGCTCCCTGAGAGAAGGCTGCAGACAGGTGGGGGTTGGGCTCTGCTCCCTAGGATCAGGTGATAGGACAGAGGAACTGGCCTGGAATTGTGCCAGGGGAGGGTTAGGTTGGAGATGAGGAAAAATTTCTTTGGTGCAAGAGTGGTCAGGGATTAGCAGAGGCTGCCCAGGGAGGTGGTGCAGTGCCCATCCCTGAGGTGTTCCAGAAAGCTGTGGCCATGGCACTTGGGGCCAGGGGTTAATGGCCACAGTGGTGTTGTGTTGCTGCTTGGACTGGATGATCTTGGGAGGGCTTTTCCAACTGAAACAATTGTATGATTTGAAAAACCAAATGCTTGGAGGACAGATGCTGCATTGGCAGCATGAAGGGGAGAAATACTTGGGTGCTTTGGAGAGCTACACATGAGGCCTGAAATAATTTGCTGTTGGTCTCAGGTGGTTAAGATGGAGATAGTGAATCTGGTTTGGTTTCTTGGAGTGTGTGGTGCAGGACAAGACACTGCATCTTGATCTCTCTGTACTGTGACTTCAGCAATGTATTGGCTCCAGAAAGCTGCTCTCTGGGGATGTATAATGTTCCTGCACCTGGAACCATGTATAATATTCCTGCCATGTATACCATGTGCAATATTCCTGCACCTGGGTAGGCACAATCCCAGGCACAGCTCCAGGCTGGGTGGGGAATGGCTGAGAGCAGCCCTGAGGAACAGGCCCTGGGGGTGTGGGGTGAGGAAAAGCTCAAGATGAGGCTGCAGTGTGAGTGCAGCCCAGACAGCAACTGAGTGCTGGGCTGCAGCAAGAGCAGTGTGGGCAGCAGGGCAAGGGAGGGGATTGTGCCCCTTGGCTCTGCTCTCCTCAGACCCCAGCTGCAGTCCTGGGGGCAGTTCTGGAGCCCCCAGCATAGGAAGGACATGGAAGTGTTGGAGCCAGTGCAGAGGAGGCCAGCAAGATGCTGAGAGGGCTGCAGCAGCTCTGCTGTGAGGACAGGCTGAGAGAGTTGGGGCTCTGCAGCCTGCAGAGGAGAAGGCTTCCAGGAGACCTTAGAGTAGCCTTGCAGGATCTGAAGGGGGCTGCAGGAAGGCTGNGCCAGGTTGGAGGAGGCCTTGAGTGACCTGTGCTAGTGGGAGGTGTCCCTGCCTAAGGCAGGGGGTTAGAACTGGATGAACCTTGAGGTCCCTTCCAACCTTTACCATTCTATAAGCTTCTGTTCAAGACCAGGCTTTGCTACCTGCCCTGGCTCATGGCTGCTCTGAAGGAAAGAGCTGTCAGGTATTGCAGTTGCTTTTTGCCACTTTACTTTCCCTGTGCTTGGAAGAGAGAGTGGCTGGGTAGTGTGAGAGCCTTTTTCTTTCACTTCAGAGCAGGGTGATCTTTGAGCTCTGGCTGTGTTTTTGATGTGCTGTGCCACTTCTAGAGGTGCAAAAGCAAACTGGGCAGGAGTGTTCCTGAGGACTAATGGAATCATAGCATGGTTTAGGTTGGAAGGGACCTTAAAGATCAAGTTCCAACCTGCAGTGAGTGAGGACACCTACAGCTAGAGCAGGTTGCTCAGGGCCACATCCAACCTGGCCTTGAACTCTTCCAGGCTTGCAACCTCCACGACTTCTGTCCAGTGCCTCAGCACCCTTGTGGGGAAGAATTTCTTCATAATGCTTGATCTAAATCCAGCTTCTTCCAGTTTGAAGCCATTGATCCTTGTCCTGTCACTCCATGCCTTTGTACTAAGTCCTTCCCCAGCCCTTCTGTAGCCCTCTTCAGTTACAAGAAGGCTGCTCTGAAGGTTTTCCTGCAGGCTGGACAGCCCAGACTCTCTCAGCCTACCCTCACAGAGCTATTCCAGACCTCAGATCATCCTCATGCTTTGTCAGGCAGCATCCTGGGTAGAACTTCCTTAGTATTTTGACTCTTTAAGTCTGTTAAAAGCATTTCAGCTACTCAAGAGGCTGCCAGTTGCATAGATCAGGAATGTAAACACTTCTCTTCTGCTGAAATGGGAAGTCACTGGTTCCTGACATGGCAGACACTGGTTGGAACTGGAACAAGCTAATGACTCTTAGTAGTTCTGAGGGCTAGGTGATGCTCTTCCCAGCTATTTCAAGCTCTGCTCTTCTGTCAGAACCTTATTTGATGGCAAGCAAGCCTCTTCCACTTCTCTTTTAAAGCTTATTTTATGTGTTCATCTGTTTTGCAGGCTTGCCTGCTGAATATAAACCCATAACCTTCTGCTCCTCTGGATGGCAGAAGCATTTGTTAAACCAAAGTGGGCTTCTCACTAAGTGCACAGCAAGCATTGATGCTCTGGGTCTGGTAGAAGTTTTCCTACACCCTGCTGCTTTGCCAGCAAAGTGCTAAGTGAGTTGCTGATGGCTCTGGTCTAATGCTCTGAGTGGGAGGTGCAGGCTGCTATCAGAAAAGTTCCTACATCATAGAATGGTTTAGGTTGGAAGGGACCTCAAAGCTCAGCCAGTTCCAACCCCCTGCCATAGGCAGGGACACCTCCCACTAGAACAGCTCACTCAAGGCCTTGTCCAGCCTGGCCTTGAACACCTCCAGGGAGGTTGTGGAGCACAGAAGCACAGAATGTGATCAAAGATCAGGTTGGGTGCTTCTGTGCTCCACAACCTCCCTGGGCAACCTGTGCCAGTGTCTCACCACCCTCACTGCAAACAACTTCCTCCTAACATCCACTTTCAATCTCCCCTCTGACACTTCAAACCCATTCCCCTTGTCCTGCCATTCCCAGCCCTTGGCAATAGTCCCTCCCCAGCCTTCCTGCAGCCCCCTTCAGATCCTGCAAGGCCACTCCAAGGTCTCCTGGAAGCCTTCTCCTCTCCAGGCTGCACAGCCCCAACTCTCTCAGCCTGTCCTCACAGCAGAGCTGCTGCAGCCCTCTCAGCATCTTGCTGGCCTCCTCTGCACTGGTTCCAACACTTCCATGTCCTCCTTGTGTTGAGGGCTCCAGGACTGCAGGTGGGATAAATGGCATCTCCTCTGCTCAGTGGGACTCTAAACTTCCACTTAGAAAAGATGAAGTGAAAGAAGAGATCTTATGGTCTAAAATCTGCCTTGTGTGGTCAGAAGCTCCCATTCCTGTACCCAGTGTATGAGGGTGGGGTGAAGGAATTGTGCTCTCATAGGGTGTAGTAAGCTACAGTGACCATGGGCTACACAGAATCAGTCACTGGGTTGTTCAGGCTGGAAATACCTTTGAGATTGAGTTTAGCCATTTACCTAAGGCTGCCAAGATCACTGCTAAACCATGGCCCTCAGCACCAGGTCTGCATGGCTTTGAAACTCTTCCAGGGCTGGGGACTCCATCACTGCCCTGAGGTAAGCCAATCCAGGGCTTGACAACCCTTTGAGGGAAGAAATTGCTCCTCATGTCCAACCTAAACCTCTTGTGGTGTAACTTGAAGCTGTTTCCTTTTGACAGAAGAGAGCAATGCCCACCTGACTGCAGCCTCCTCTCAGGGAGCTGTAGAGAGCAAGGAGGTTTCCCCTCAGCCTCCTCTGCTCCAGACTAAACACCCCCAGTTCCTCAGCTTCTCCTTTCCAGACCCTTCGTCAGTTTTGCCCTTCTCTGGACACACTCCAGCCCCACAATGTCCTTCTTGGAGTGAGGGGCCCAAAACTGAGTCCAGGATTGGAGATGTGGCCTCACCAGTGCTGAGTACAAGGAGAAAAGTGAGGTCTACAATAATAGTCTGTGTTCAACTATAAAATACTACAAACATTAACATCTATTTATAAAATGTTGCTGTTCCCACATCTCTTCTGGCCCCAGCTCTCCTGGAGGATGTCCACTGCCCACAGTTGGTTGTATGCAGCTTGCTGACACCCCATAAGTCATTGCAGTTCCCATTAACTGCTTCCTGACCTCATTTCAGTCAGAAGCATTCACATGAAGAGAGTTTCTCAAGTGCTTCACTTCCATTAGCACCCCCCCAGTATCCAGACAGCCTCTTGCCTTGGTGTTCCTCTGGTGCTGCCTGGTGCTGGTGTATAACCTGTATTTGGGTGCTCAGCCTGAGAGTTTGAGGTCCAGATGAGGGCACAAAGATGATCAGGGACTACAAAGACAGGCTGTGAGAGTTGAGGCTGTTCAGTCTGAGAAGGCTCCAGGGAGACCTTGGAGCTGCACTTAAGCATCTGAAGGAGACCTACAGAAATGCTGGGGAGGGACTGTTTAGAAAATCCTGTGGGGATAGGACAAGGGGCAGTGGTTTGAAACTGGAGCAGGGCAGAGTTAGGTTGGACATCAGGAGGAAGTCCTGCACAGTGAGAGGGTGGTGAGAGACTGGCACAGGGTGCTCAGGGCTGTGGCTGAGGCCCCATCCCTGGAGACACTCAACACCAGACTTGCTGTGGCCCTGAGCAAGCCTGCTCTAGTTGAAGATGTCCCTGCTGCCTGCAGAGGGTTTGGACAAGATGCCCTTTGAGGTCCCTTCCAGCCCAAGGCAGTCTGTGACATGTGTGAGCTGTGCATGGCTGCAGGTGAAGTCAGGTTAGAGCTGAGTGGTTTTGCTTTGCCTTAAGGAAGGGCAAGATGGTGAAGCACTCTTGAGGAAAGGGTTTTAGATTCAACTTCAAAGTCCTTCAGACTCCCATGAACTCTGCATTGTCTTTCCACCTACTCCTCCACTTGTGTTTTTAGCAGAGACTTTGTGCAGAGGGCTGGAAACTGTTTGAGGCTGAGAGCTGCTGGAACCCTGCTGCTAATTATTGCTCTCCAGCTATATGCCTCCTGGCTTTTCATTCTGCCAGTGCTGAGGCAAACATGCTTACTGTTGTGCAATTAAACATACTTCAGCAGGTAGTTTTGGTAATTGCAAGTCTTACCTCTGGAATTGCTCTGCAGCCCTGTGCTGCTTTCATTTTTCTGATGGACTTTCCATTTTTATTGGGGCAGGAGAGGGAAGGAATGAGAACTATGCTGTAGTCCCCAGTGCAGAGCCTGCTGTGGGTGGAAACTCTCACAAAACTGCACTTGGAGGAGCTGGCTCTAAACTGTTTCTTCTCTTTAAGCTGCTGCCTCCTGTGAGGCCAGAGCATAACCTAGAACAATCTCTATTATATAAGCTTCTGTGTTCTAATTGCTTTAATTTTCCTGCTGGTCCAGTTGGGAATGTTTCACATTACAGGATATGGCAGGCTGGTATTGAAAGCACCTCTGAGAAATGGAGCTTGCTGCTTCATTTCACCTCTAACAGGACTCAGCCCCTGCATCTCTTATCTACTATGCAGCAGAGGACATGGTGAGGTTCAAAGTGTGAGGGCTGCTTTGACACAAGGACTTGTTTTAAATCAGCTCTTGGGGGGCTTAGAAATGTGATCAGGTCCATGCAGGCTCTTCCTTAGTGTCAGAGGCACCAGTGCCCTCCAGCAGCTTTTCATAGCTGTCCTGCAGCTACTCAGGAGCCTTGTGAGAGGATATTAATACTGTTCTGGCCCTGGTGCAGCCTCAGCTCATGTTTTATGTCCTAGCAGTTGCTGTGGCTGCAGCAGTCCTGCTCTGACACCAGGTCTGCCTGTCTCAGCTGGCTGAGCAGGGGTAGGACCTGTGCTGCTGATCCAGTGTTGGCTTTTCCCTCCTAAAACACATAACCTGAAGGTACAAATGTCAAAATCCAGTGCTGGTGATGTCCTCTCTTCAGTGCTAGCTGTAGAGAACACCCACAGACAAGTCTTCTAAAGCTTGGGTTGTAGTGTAATGGTTTGTATGTGTTGTGCTCCTTCCCTTCCTCCTCATGCTCAGGTTTTGCTCTTCAGGTGCCTTGAGCAGCTCTTGTCCCCAGCCTCTCTCAGATCTGAGCTTCTCACTACCCCACAGCAGGTTCATTGCCCTTGCTGGCACCCCTGACTCCAGAGTGCCAGCAAGCACTCTGGGCCTGGGCAGTGGTACCTGGGCTAAATTCTGGGTGTGTTCTGGCCTGTGGCAGGAATGGCAGGGCACTGCTTGTGCCCCTCTGCTGGCCATTGCTGAGGCCACACCTGGAATGCTGAGTTCACTTTTGGGCTCTCACTCCAAGAAGGAGATTGAGGAGCTGGAGCATGGCCAGAGCAGGGCAATGAAGCTGGGGAAGGGTCTGGAGGACAGGGCTGGGGAGGAGCAGCTGAGGGAGCTAGAGGTGTGCAGCCTAGAGAAGAGGAGGCTGAGGGGAGACCTCATTGCTCTCTCCAGGTCCTTGAAAGAAGGCTTCAGAGAGGTGGAGGTTGGGCTCCTCTTCCTAGTCTCAAGTGATAGAAGGAGAGGAAATGTCCTGAAATTGTGCCAGGGGAGGGTTAGGTTGGAGATGAGGAAAAAACTCTTTGCTGCAAGAGTGGTCAGGGATTGGCAGAGGCTGCCCAGGAGGGGATGGAGTCCCCATCCCTGGAGGAGTTGAAGAACTGTGTGACCATGGTTTACTGGCCATGGTGGTGTTGGCTGATGGTTGGTCTCAATCTAAGAAGGCTTTTCCAACTCAAACAGTTCTGTGATTCCAATCTTGCCTGTCCTGGCTGGGGAGCATGAGCTCAGGGTGTGCTGCTGGGACTGCCGTGCTGGGGCAGCTCTGTGGTCCCTTTGTCCCTTCCCTGGGGGAGTCATGGATGGTAGCTGGGGACTAGCTGCTAGGTGAAGCAGAGATGTGTTCCACCCCAGGTCACAGCCCCTCTGAGCCTGAGCTGCTGCCTGCCCTTGTTGGAGCTGAGTTGAAGGTCACTGCCTCGTTCGGGAGGGGAGGGGCAGGACATGAGAAAACAGTGCCAAGCTCAGAGGACCTGACTCTTGGAGTTGCAATCATTTAGGCTGGAAAAGACCTCTAAAGCCCCAGAGTCCAACCACAAAGGGTCCATAACCCCAGGGAGGGAAACTAGACAAGAAAATGCTGTGATGAGAGTCATAGGAGGTACAGGGGACCTCTGGAGGTCATCTAGTCCAACCCTTTATGAGTGTATGGGATGCTGCTTAAAACAGGCTTTGTTATTGGGGCCAGGAAGTGCTGGTTTGTATTTCAGCTAATAGCAGGAGGTGTGGAGATGCTTCCTTCAGCTTAAGTATTTATGTGGCAACAGAGTCAATCTGTCACTTGCTGGATTTGAAGAGCTGGGCCTGACGCTGAGCTTTGGCTACTCAGGTGATGCAAACTGCTCTGAGTTCCAGAGCTTCACCTGCATCTTGCTGGTGTGCTCTGAAGAGATGCTTTGAAGAGGCTGTTTGATGTTGTGGCAGGAGGAAGCTGCCTAACAGTCACAGCAGCATGTTCCTGGAGGTGAGAGCTGTGATGCTGAGCTGTTTAGTCTAAGGAACCATCCAAGGCTTTTGACCTTAATGCCACCAGCTGTGTGTGCACAGCAAGGGTCTAAGCTGGCCTTAAGGGAAGGCAGCCCATGAAATCCTCTCTTCCCCTGGAGCCCACACTCCCAATTTAGAGCCCCACTTCCATGTGCTTTCACCTGGGAACACAGCACTCTGCCTGCCAGCACTCCCCTGACACTTACCTGGCTCACTGCTGGAATTCAGTGTAGTTATCAACCAGGCCAGCACCAGGAACCTGAGCTCTGTAGCCTGGGACAGCTTGCCCAGTGTAAACAACTGCCTGATGGACTGCTGGCTAAAGGCTGGAAGCATCTGGAGACACAGTTAGTGAACAAACCTCTGTCAGAGCTCTGCTTTACTGGTGGTCTCTGGAGCCTTGCCCACAGAGCAGGCATTGCAGCATGGCCTGCTGCTGCTGGATGCTGCCTGTGTCCTGTTCCCCCATGAAGCAGAAGTGTCTCAGGCAAGCAGGCTGGCTGCAGCTGTTCCCTTCAGCTTCAAGGTGAGGATGCTTATCTTTGCTTGCTTCTAAAATTCAACAGGTCTAGGGAGGTTTTCCTCTCCCACTGCCCTGGTGTGACCACACCTGGAATGCTGTGTCCACTTTTGGGCTTGTCAAGTCAAGAGGGGCAGGGATCTGCTGGGGGCACTCCAATGGAGAGTCATGAGGGTGACTGGGGGGCTGCAACATCTCTGCTAGAAGAAAGGCTGAGAGCCCTGGGGCTGTTTAGTCTGGAGAAGAGAAGGCTGTGAGGGGCCCTGGTCAATGTCTGTAGATCTGAGAAGTGGGGGACAAGGGTAAGGGTCCAGGCACTGTTTGGCAGTGCCCAGTGACAGGCCAGGGAGCAATGGGTACAAGCTGCAACCCAGGAGGTGTGAGGGCACTGGAGCCCTGGAGAAGGCTGCCCAGAGAGGTTGTGGAGTCTCCTCCTCTGGAGACTTTCAAGACCCCCATGGATGTGCTGCTGTGTGACCCTGTGCTGGGAGGGAGGTTGGACTTGGATCTCCAGAGGTCCCTTCCAACCCCTGCCATGCTGTGATATAAATGTCTGGCTCTGTCAGCTGAAAAACAAAGTCTGGTTCTCCACCCAGCCTGGCTGCTTGCTGTGGCTCTGCAGTGCTGTGTCCTGACTGCAGCTCAGCTCTGACAGTCCTGGCAGAGCCCTTCTACTGCTGAATGGAGGAGGCACAGGACACACTGCCCCTTTTGGCATGCCCCAAAGCTCTGCACACCTTTAGCACTTCTCTGGCAGTGCTCATTAAGGAGAGAGTCTGTGAAGCACAGGGGCAGGCACAGATTCACAGAAAGGTTTGGGTTGGAAGGGACCTTCCAGAGCGTCCAGTTCCAACCCCCTGCATGGGCAGGGACACCTCCCACCAGCACAGCTTGCTCAAGGCTTCATCCAGCCTGGCCTNCCAGCCTTCCTGTAGCCCCGTTCAGATCCTGCAAGGCCACTCCAAGCTCTCCTGGAAGCCTTCTCCTCTGCAGGCTGCAGAGCCCCAGCTCTCTCAGCCTGTCCTCACAGCAGAGGTGCTGCAGCCCTCTCAGCATCTTGCTGGCCTCCTGTGCACTGGCTCCAACACTTCCATGTCCTTCCTGTGCTGGATGTCCCCATTGGAAGGTCAGGATGGGCTTGGTGCATGTGTGGGCTCTCTTCTGGGTGTCCTCATTGGAAGACCAGGATGTATATCAGGCTTGTGGTATTCTTGTCACCCTCCTGTCACCCAGAGGAACCATGCATGTCTCTGGGTGACCTAAGTTGGGCATGACAGGGAAGGTGACCAGCTGGGAGCATGGAGCCAGGATTGATCAGTGAGTTGGCTCCTTGGGCAGCTGTTCCATGCTGAGGGAATAACTGTCCTGCCTTCCCCCTCCTCTGTGGTGTCACCAGAGGCCACAAATGAGTTTGGGTAGGGAACTGATTTTGTTTGCCAAACAACTCTTCTCAAAGCTTATCTTCAGGGTCTGGAGAGGAGCAGCAGAAGACAGTTGGGTTCTTCAGCCTGGAGAAGAGAAGGCTCCAGGGAGACCTGGCTATCCACAACTCCCTGAAAGCAGGCTGCAGAGAGGTGGATGTTGGTCCCAAGGGAGAATTGATGGGATGAAAGGAAATGGCTTCAAGTTGCACCAGGAGAGGGTTAGGTTGGATGTGAGAGGAAAAAAAAACAAAACCAACAAATAACTTTGAAAAGAGTTCCCAAAGCCTGGCACAGGCTGCCCAGGGAGCTGGCTGAATGCTCAGCCTTGGAGGTGTGGTTTAGCAGCAGCCTTGGTAGAATTAGAGAATGGTTGGACTGAATGATCTTAAAGGTCTTCTGCAGCCAAAGCAAATTGTGATTCATTGGCACCCAGCTCACTGCAAGGGCACTGTGCTGGCAGGAGGGACAGGGGCAGGGACATGAAGCTGGGCAGGAGCTGTCCCCTTGCTAACAGCTCTGTGCTTGTGGGGAGTTAAGGACTGAGAAGTTCTCTATGCTTGGGCCAGCTGCCCTCATCCATCTCTGCTCACCCAAGGTGCTTGGGCACTGCAGGACTTGTAGCCAGCACCTCTGGCAAAGTGCAGAGCTGTTCTGTAAGGATTCCTGGTGTCAGGGCAGCTGCCATAAACTCAGCTTCTTGCTTCATCACTGCTGCTCCTGGCTCAGACATCACCACCTGCCTGTCTTCCAGACCCCTCCTAGCTGTGCAGAGAGCAGGGCACCTTCTCCTCCCAATAAAACTTTGTATATATTAAAAAGGAAAAGCAGCTCAGGGGTTGCAGCTGCTCTCTTTATGCAGATGTAGCAGAAATGTTTGATAAATGAATAAATAGTACAAGAATCTCCACTCTCACTCTCTCCTCTCCCAGCTCCAAGCCGTTCTCCCTCATCCTGGCACTCCCAGCCCTTGTCCAAAGTCCTTCCCCAGCTCTCCTGGAGCCCCTTCAGGTACTGCAAGGCTGCTCTGAGCTCTCCCTGCAGCCTTCTCTTCTCCAGGCTGCACAGCTCCAACTCTCCCAGCCTGGCCCCGCCAGGGAGGTTCTCCAACCCTTTGATCATCTTTGTGGCCTCCTCTGGGTCCTCTCCATTAGTTCCATCTCCTCATTGTGTTGGGAGCCCCAGAGCTGACCACAGCATTCCAGGTGAGGTCTCCCCAAAGCAGAGGGGCAGGCTCCCCTCCCTTCCCCTCTGCCCATGCTGCTTTGCATGCAGCCCAGGCTGCCCTTGGCCTTCTGAGCTGCCAGTGCCCATTGCTGGCTCCTGCCCAGCTTCTCCCCCAAGTCCTTTCTGCAGGTGTCTCTTGCTGGGGTTCCTGTGCTAGTGAAGGTGTTAACAGTGTTAGTGACCAAAAAGCACACAGTGACAAGGCATGTGGTGATATGAAGATGAAATGTAAGCTGATCCTGGGAAGGCAAAGCCATCCCAGTGCCTTGCTTCAGGGAACACCATGGATTAGCTGTGGTATTTTCCTGGTGTAACACTGCCTGACTGAGCTGGACCTTGGGTCCCCATACAGCCCAGCCAGACACTGCCAGGCATAGAACCACAGACTGGTTTGGGTGGGAAGGGACCCACCAAGCTCCTCCAGTCCAAGCCCCTGCAGCCAGCAGGGACAGCCCTAACCAGAGCAGGCTGCTCACAGCCCCAACCAACCTGCCCTGCAATGGTGCCAGCCATGGGGCAGCTCCCAGCTCTCTGGGCAGCCTGGGACAGGCTCTCACCACCCTCAGGGTCAAACACTTCTCTCTTCTCTCCAGTCTCAATCTCCCTCTTTCAGTTCAAACCATGTCCCCTTGTCCTTTCACCACAGACCCTGCTCAAAACTCTGTCCCCAGCTTTCTGCTCAGCCCTTGAAGCACTGCAAGGCCTCCAGAAGGTCTCCTTGGAGCCTTCTCTTCTCCAGGCTGCCCAAGCCCAACTCTGCCAGCCTGGCCTCACAGCAGAGCCCTGCCAGCACTGCTGTGGCCTCCTCTGGCCCCTCTCCCAGATCAGAAATGCAAGTGGCTGGCTGTGTCCATTTTGTGTTCCAGGGAGCTGTGATTGTTTCCTTATCAATAACTCACAGAACAGGAGCTGTACTCTTCTGGAGCAGTCTGTGGTATTTCACTCACAGGAGCTGTGGACCTGTCTGTGGCTCACAGTGTGTGCTCAAGTGTGTGTGGCTGGTTTGAGACTAACAAATGCCTCAGGAAGAGGCAATGATGTAACACCAGATGTGTTCTGGAGGTCCCTAAAGTTGCAGTGGTCATGCTGGCTTCTGGTCTGTATCAGCTCTTAGAGCAGGGTATGGAGCTATGCTGGCAGTGCCAGCTGCCAGCAGCTGGAGTGGGACAGTGAAGGAAATAACCAATCTGGGAGGAGACTGATTTGGGATTGGGGAAGGCTGATGAGCAGGAAAGCCCTACAAATATGGACAAAAGAGCAGGAAATCAGGAAATGGGTTGGTTGGAAACAGGGTTTTGTCCTTTTCCAAATTAGTTAGGAAACTAATTGAGATTATCACATCCTTCAGAAAGGGCAAAATTGCTTTACATGTTTTTATAACCTCAAGAGATGTCCATAAACCCTCTGACCTGGCAGATGGGAGGGAGATTGATCTGTGGGAAAGAGAGCAGACATTCCAGTAGATGTTTAATCACATTTGTTATCTGGAAATTACCTTTTCTGTGAGTAAAGTCTTTGAAGAGAACTGGAAACCAGACATTTGAGTGGAGCATGCACTTGGAACTGCTCAACAAAGAGGGCCTCAATTTGTTCTAAAATGAATATTCCCAGAATCCCAGCATGGTGGGGTTGGAAGGGACCTCTGGGGATCATCCAGTCCAAGCCCCTTGCTAAAGCAGGGCCCCCACAGCAGCTTGCCCAGCAGCACAGTGCCCAGCTGGCCTTGGAAGCTCTCCACACAAGGAGACTCCACAGCCTCTCTGGGCAGCCTGCTCCAGGCCTCCAGCACCCTCCCACCAAGGCATTTTCTCCTCCTGTTCAGGTGGAACCTCCTTGGCTCCAATTTGTACCTGCTGCTCCTTGTCCTGTCCCTGGGCACCACTGCCAAGAGTCTGTCCCCATCCTCCTGACCCCCACAGCTCCTTTAGCTCTTGCTGAGCGTTGCTCAGATCCCCTCCGCGGCTGCTGTGCTACAGAGCCCATGAAAAGCCTCCTGTGGCTGTGCCAATGCTGTTTGCTTACAGAACTTTTTCTCTTCCTTGCAGACCTATTCAGGGCTGTTCTGTGTGGTTATCAACCCTTACAAGAACCTGCCCATCTACTCTGAGAACATCATAGAGATGTACAGGGGCAAGAAGCGCCACGAGATGCCACCGCACATCTACGCCATATCAGAGTCTGCCTACAGGTGCATGCTGCAAGGTGAGGACTGCCTGAGTGCTGCTCAGCAGAGAGAGAGAACAACCCTTTGTTGTGCAGTTAAAACTCAGGAGCTTCAACACAGAATCACAGAAGTCTTTTCCAACCAAAACAATTCTAAGATTGTCCAGTCCGACCATCGGCCCAGCGCCACTGTGGCCACTAAGCCATGTCCTGCAGTGCTGTGAGCCATCCAGCTGCACAGAGGGTGTTAGCAGTCAGAATCTTCTCTGGAGCTTACAGAGGGGGAAAGCTACTTCCCCTCCTGCCCTTTTTCCTGTTTAGAAATTGAAATTGAGAGTAGGAATAACTTGAGAGGGTCCAGAGGAGGCCACAAAGATGATTAGAGGGCTGGAGAACCTCTCCTGTGGGGACAGGTTGTGAGAGTTGTTGTCTGTGCAGCCTGGAGAAGAGAAGGGTTGAGGGAGATACTAGAGCAGACTTCCAGTACCTGAAGGGGCTCTAGGAGAGCTGAGGAGGGACTTTGGACAAGGGCTGGGAAAGCCAGGATGAGGTACAGTGGCTTGGAGCAGGTAGATGAGAGATTGAGACTTGGATTAGGAGGAAATTCTTGGCAGTGAGGGTGGAGAGACACTGGCACAGGTTGCCCAGGGAGGTTGTCTGCCACCTGCCTGGATGTGTTCAAGGCCAGGCTGGATGAGGCCTCGAGCAACCTGGGCTGGGTGTCCCTGCCCATGGCAGGGGGTTGGAACTGGATGAGCTTGAAGGTCCCTTCCAAGCCAACTCATTCTGTGACTAAGAATTGATGAACTGAGCAGCTTTGGTGTGTTTGTTAGATTCACTGGGACACAGAAGCAGAGCAGCACAGATATGAAGGGCACTGGACCAGCTGCAGGTATGGAAATGTGAAGCAGAAATCCCTTATTGTTTTTTCTGGAAGCATCCAATTCCAACCCCCTGCCATGGGCTGGGACACCTCCCACCAGCCCAGGGTGCTCCAGGCCCCATCCAACCTGACCTTGAACACCTCCAAGGAGGGGACATCCACAACCTGCCTGGGCAACCTGTGCCAGTGTCTCCCCACTTCTTTTCTTAAAGAGCAGATGTCATTGATGTCAAAATCTTTTAGTCTAATGGCTTTGAAGTGAGAATGAAGAAGTGTGATCCAAAAGGGAAAGCAGAAGTATGCTCATGGCTTGTCTCTCTGATACTGTCAGTGTTGGTGTTCTGGCAGCTGACAAATAATCTGAGGTGACAAGGAAACAATAGCATGTTTGAGTTCAGAGAGAGGGCAGGCAAGTGCTTACCCTTGAAGATTGATTGACTTATTCCCCAGGCTGGTATTAGTCATGTCTGTAGTAGAGCAGAGAGGAAGTTTATCATGGGCATAAACTTTGGATTTTGGCTTGAGGGCTCTGCTGGACAGCTGTGAATCCTGAATCTGACATTTCATGAATGTGGGGAACAGAACCACAGAATGGTTTGGGTTGGAAGGGACCTTTAAAGGTAATCTAATTCCACCACCCTGCTGTGGGCAGAGGTACCTCCAGATTGCTCATGGGGCCCCATCCAGCCTGGCCTTGAACACTTCTAGCACTGGAGCCTCCACAGCTTCTCTGGGCAACTTGTTCCAGTGTCTCACCACCCTCCTGGGGAAGAATTTCTTCCTGGTGTCTAACCCAAATCCAGGTTCTTACAGTTTTGAAGCCATCCCCTTTCTTCCTGTCACTCCATCCCTTCTGCACATAGTCCCTCCCCAGCTCCCCTGCAGCCCCTTTGGCTACTGGAAGGCTGCTTTAGGACCCCCCTGGAGCCTTCTCCAGGCTGAACAGCCCCAACTCTCCCAGCCTGTCCCCAAAGGGGAGGTTCTCCAGCCCTCTCTGTGGCCCCCTGGACCTGCTGTAACAGTTCCCTGTGGTTGTGTCAGAGGCTCCAGAGCTGGATGCAGCTGAAGGTGTGCAGTTGCCCTTCAGGCACAGTCTGAGAAGCACAGCTCCCACTGTCCAGCTCTGCCTTGTTCTCAAGGGGCTGCTTTGCTGATGAAGGGAGTCCTTCAGGCCTGCCTCATCCTTGTGTTTAGGTGTAGAGCTGGTGTGGATGGACCAGAAGTGGTCTGAAAGCAGTTTGACCTGGTCACACAAACGAAGGTGGTGCTGCATGTGGGTCCAAGTGTGCTTTAGGACAGACATTTAAGCACTGGGCTCTGCCCTGTCTTCAGCCACTGCAAGCCTTGGCTTCTGCAGCTGGGCCTTGCCTTCAGGGCTGCTTAATAATAAACCACAGGTTGCTGAGTGCTCTTTCACCCTGCAAGAAACTGAGTGGGGTGATGCAGGGACAAGCAGTGGAAGAGCAGTGCTTCAGGGACACCCAAGAGCCAGCATTATGGATCAGGGCTCCATGGAGAAGGATCTTGGGTATCCTGGTGGACAGTAAGTTGTCCATGGGGCAGCTGTGGCAGCTGTGGCCAGTGTTCTCTGGGGTTGTGATGGTTTGGGAG
>VWYK01109313.1:4176-24129 GCA_013399775.1 Semnornis frantzii
GCCACTGCCCCTCACAGCCCGGCCACTGCCCCTCACAGCCCAGCCACTGCCCCTCACAGCCCAGCCACTGCCCCTCACAGCCCGGCCACTGCCCCTCACAGCCCGGCCACTGCCCCTCGCAGCCCAGCCCTCCTGTCTGCTCCAGGGCTGGGGATCCCACTGGGAGAGCAAGCACATGCATCCATAGGGAACCACATCACTGCAATTCCAGCCAAAGCTTCTGGAAGGGCAATGCTCCTTCAGCCTGGCTCTGCTGCAAGCCTGGTTGGGCTCCCAGGGAAAGCCTCCTGCAGCTGGATGGGAGCTATCTGTGGGCACTTTGCTGGCACACAGCACTGCTGTGAGTTAGAACCTCTCAGGTTCATGAGATGAGCTGCTTTGGCAAGGCCCCCAGAGGAGCAAGATTTCCTTTTCTCTCCTCTAACACCCTGGCAGGTCTCACCATAGAATGGTAAGGTTGGAAGGGACCTCAAAGATCATCCAGTTCCAACCTCCTGCCATAGGCAGGAACAACTCCCACTAGTACAGGTCACTTAAGACCTCGTCCAACCTGGCCTTGAACACCTCCAGGGAGGTTGTGGAGCACAGAAGCACAGAATGTGATCAAAGATCCCTGGGCAACCTGTGCCAGTGTCTCACCACCTTCACTCTAAACGACTTCTTCCTAACATCCAGTTTCAATCTCCCCTCTGCCAATTCAAACCCATTGCCCTCTGTCCTGTCATTCCCAGACCTTGTCAATAGTCCCTCCCCAGCCTTCCTGTAGCCCCCTTCAGATCCTGGAAGGCTACTCTAAGGTCTCCTGGAAGCCTTCTCTTCTCCAGGCTGCAGAGGTCCAAATCCCTCAGCCTGTCCTCACAGCAGAGCTGCTGCAGCCCTCTCAGCATCTTCCTGGCCCTCCTCTGGACTCACTCCAACAGTTCCATGTCCTTCCTGTGCTGGGGGCTCCAGAACTGCACACAGGACTCCAGATGGGGTCTGAAGAGAGCAGAATAAAGGGGCAGAATCCCCTCTCTCGACCTGCTGCCCACACTGCTCTTGATCACGGTGCCCATTGCACTGCTGGCAGCAGCGGCGGTTCTAGCACAGGGGACGAAGCAAACAGCAGAGAGCAACAAGAACAGAACAGTTCTGGGAATTGTCAGCTCTAGCAGCAGCCCCAAATGTCCTAACTGTGCTGGTGCCCACAGCAATCAGCCCAGCACTGCAGGAACATCACAGGGTGTTAGAGTCGCTGCTGCTGGCAGCAATCTCCCTGGCTTCCTACCCTGACAAATTTCACAGGGGCCAGAGATGTCTCAGAGCTCTAAGAAGCACCACACACACAAAAAAAAAAAACCCCAAACCACCAACCCAACCCAGCAGAGTGATCTCAGTTTAATGCAACATGACTATTTGCCTGCAAAAAATGACTTGGCCTCTCTGTCCCTGAAGCTCTCAGGTGTTTATTTATCAGCCTGCATAAATTGAGGCTAATCGCAGCTCCGCCAGCTGCCGAGGAGCCCCACGGCCAGGAGGACACGGCCCTGCTTATCTCCAGAGCAAGCTGAGCCAGGGGCTCCCGAGGGGCAGAGCTAATCTAGTCAGCCCTGAACCAAGCTGCCAGCCTCTCATGCCTGCAGCCTCGCCAGGGAGAAGCTGAGGACGGGGGCTGAATGGGATTAGCGCAGAGGAGAGAAGAGGATGTTCTGGGTCGCGCCTTGGCTGCTGCCAGGGATGTGCCTTGGCCAGCCTTACCGTGCCAAGGGCTGGGCTGGAGGCCAAGGATGTCTCCGTGGGTCTGGGGGTGGTGGTGAAGATGTCTCCAGTCTCAAATTCTTCCCAGCACAGTGCAGAGGGAGAGAGGCACCAGAGCTGGCCAGTCACAAAGCTAGCACACAGCCTGACCTTGCTTCCATCTTGTGCCATGGGAAGGGAAGGGGTAGGGCATGGCACGAGGGAACAGTGTCACTGATGGATAAACCACTCAGATCTGGCTTTATGCACCCTTCAAAGCACATAGGGGTGTGAATTAAATATCTAATAAGCACACAAGAGCAATTTACCTAAAGCCTGCTCCTGTCACCAACAAAGGCTTCTCCAGGGCAGGAGGCACCTCGCAGCTCATGCCATGCCCCAAAAGCACAGCAGGTTTCCTGGCTTCACAACAGCCTCACTGGCCTCATCTGTCCACAGCTCTTTGTGGCAGGGGGCAAGGAGAAGCAGGGACTTGCCATCAGAGGGTAAGGCTGGATGCGTGTGCTTGCATCTCACCCTGAGACCCTGGCAGGGTAGGACAGGAGGGAGCAGCATACCCAAAGCAGTTCAGACCCCAAGCAGGTCACCAGGCAGCTCATGCTGCCCTGCCACAGTGCACAGCTTCCCCAGCAGACAGGCAGGTGGTGGCCATCCTGCTTTCTCTGCAGGAGAAGGAGTCACTGAGCACTCTCATTTCGGCCAGCAGTTTGCAGGGACACAACACTGCCCTTGAGGGCAGAGGGGCAGCTCCAGCACCCACAGCCTCCTGCTGCTCCCTGTGCTTGAAGTCAATGCATTAGGACACCGCATAGGCACTGCCACCCCTTGGCCCACAGGAGCAGCCAAGACCCCTTCAGCACCATCAATGTCACTCCACAGGAGACAATGCTCTGCATTGTGCACATGACAACAGCTCAAACCAGGGAGCAACGAGAGAAAGAGGCAAACCCCCTGCTCTCCACCCAGCTGCTAGACCCCTGCCTCCAACCTACAGACTCACAGAATTACTTCAGCTGGAAAAGCTCTCTAAGATCCCTGAGTCCAACTGCCAACTCAACACCACCACAGCCATTAGTGCCTGAGTGCCATGGCCACGCATCTCTTTAACACCTCTAGGGATGGGGACTCCACCACCTCCCTGAGCAGCCTCTTCCAGTCCCTGACCACTCTTGCAGCAAAGAAATTTTCCTGATCTCTAACCTACACCTCCCTGGCACAACTTCAGGCCATTCCCTTTATCACCGTTCTTCATCACCTGATACTAGAGAGAAGAGTCCAATCTCCATCGCACTCCAACTCCTTTCAGGGAGTTGTAGAGAGCAATGAGGTCTTCCCTCAGCTTCCTCTTCTCCTGACTAAATAACCCCCAGTTCTCTCAGCCACTCCTTCCCAGCCCTGTTCTCCAGACCCTTCACCAGCTTCCTTGCCCTGAATCACCCAACCTTGCTCTTCAGTTGCCTGCATGGTCCAGGAGGCAGCAGACAGACAGCACTCTGACTCCAAGTCAGTAATCCAGCTTCTTAGCAGCTGCTTTAACCTTTCCTCAGCCCACCCCACCTGCTGAAGGCCAGTCCTCTGTCCTCAAATGCTGGCAGGGTCATCTTGCTGTACAGCTCCAGAAGGCTCAGGCTGCTCCCTCCTCCCCTCTTACTTCATGGAAATGCATAAGGAGATCTCAGCAGCAGCCAAGGAAATTGCCTGCTTTATCTTGGCAAGGCATTGCCCAGGCTGCTCAGAGGAGAGAGACACAAGCAACAGCCAGAACACAATTCTCCTGCAGGCACCAGAGGTCAGCAGACAAGGAGCCAGCAGCCAGCCCCCTTGCCCCTAGGCTTCCCATTCCATTTGCATTTCGTTTTCAGGAGCTGCCCGGTTCAGTGCCTGAACACAAGCCCTGCAAAGGGCAGGGGATGCTCCAGGGTCAGCCATGGAAAGAGAAGTCACATTCCCTGCAGCCCCTGCTCACTGCACCACGAGACATCACGAAAGACACCAGGAAGAGGTCAGGCTTCAGAAACAAACCCTGCAGCAGCATCCTGGCACGCTCGGTTTGGGAAGAAGCAGGTCACACTTCTCCATGGATACTTGGACCAGAACATTCAGGAGGAACGTCACAGCAGGCAGGCAGTGGTCCAAGCTCTCTGTTTTTAGGCAGGATTCACCACCATGAGCTCCCAGGAATTATCTCTCCCCACAGCCCAGAGTCCACTTTAGCATCAGAGGCTGCAAGAGCCTCAGTAACAAGCACGGCAGGTGTCTAATCAATGCAGGCTTCACACAGCACCTGCTCCCGGGAGCTCTCAACACTTCCCACCTCTACAAGCCAGTGCTAGAGATCAGACCCAACTGGAGCTGATGGCTAAATCCGTTGTGTAGAACAATTGCTTCATTAGCAGGCTGAGCTGGTCGGGGAGATGGAGCCTGCCAGAAGATCAGGCAGGGCTGCTTTGCAGTCATTTGTCTAAGTCTGCATGAAACATCAGGGTTACTGCAGTGCCTCTCAGGCTGAACCAAGACAGGAACCTCAGCACAGGTCCTACACAAACTCAGGTACTCCCAGCACTCCTCCAGCCCTTTGTGAGGGGCAGGAGAGCAGCTCTGGTTTGCCTTTTCCAGTGGTCCTCAGGAAGCACAAGTTGAAGCCAGCAGCTCGACTCTGGATGAGGTACTTTGGTCGATCTCCAACTTGCAACAGATACAAACTGGAACACAGCAAGTTCCACCTCAACAGGAGGAAAAACATCTTTACTGTGAGGGTGCTGGAGCCCTGCAGCAGGCTGCCCAGAGAGGCTGTGGAGTTTCCATCTCTAGGGGCTTTCAAGATCTGTCTGGATGTGTTCCTGTGTGACCTGTCCTAGGTGATCCTGCTTTGGCAGAGGGAGTTGGGCTCGATGATCTCCAGAGGTCCCTTCCTACCCCTACCATTCTGTGATTCTGATTCTTTCCCCAAAGAACCACCTGGGAGACTCTCCTAAAGATGTGTTGGTCCAGATGTCAAGAGGCAACCCATGGATAGAAGAGAGCTTCCCCTTCCCTAAAATACCCCAGAGGCTGCTCCCCTTCCCTTGCCACAACCCAGCTCCAGCAGCTGCAGGTTCTCAGAAATGGAGATAAAACAAGATGGGGGCCTGCAGCTGTTGAAGTCTTTCCTGGCTCTGCCTGGATGCTCTCCAAGCACAGGGCTGGAGGGTAGCTCTGCCCCATAGCCCACCTCATCCTGGTGTCCCACAGGTAAACAGCACAGCCTACTCTGGAGACACCAGTCACAGAGCTTTACATGTCAGAGTGCTTCAGCACAGCATCTCTGCAGCTCTGAGCAGCAGCCCATGCCAGAGAGAGAAGAAAGAGAAATAGCCTTGAGCCACCAAGCTGCAAAGATGCCATCCCTTGTGCTGGCAGCTGGAAAGACAAGCATGCAGCACCTCATCTTCTCTTGACCCCAGCAATTTTGTGCAGCTCTGCCTCCAGGTCTACAGAGAGAGGCAACTTAGTCAGGCTTGCAGCAACACTGGAGCAGGATGAGGATGACAGCAGGGGCAAATGGGTCGAGCTGAAGAGCAGAGACAGCAAAAGGCACCCCAGGACAGTTGGGTCAACAGAGCCACAAAGAGAGGACAGGCACTCCTGCTCCTTGGCCTCTTCCCATGCCCAAAGACAAGGAATCCTTACAGCAAAAGCTGGGATGCCTTTGTTAGTCAGCTCCCCATGCCCCTGGGTGGCAGGATCCCCCCTGAGCCAGCCCTGCCTGCCTGGCACCACACTCACTGGCTTTTCAAGTCTCTCCAATGCTGGGCTGGAAAGCAAACTACAGCAATTAACTGGACTTGCTGCTGTGAATGAGAACACTTTGTAGATAAATTACATCTCAGAAATTAATAAGTGTTGCCTAATTGAGGTTTAGCATCTTCAATTCCTAAAAATTCTTACAAGTCAACAGAACAGGAGGGAGGAAAGACAATTTTCTTGGCTGGAGAGCCCTAATCCAGACCTAACATTTGGCAAGGCACCTGAGGAGGCTCATCCCAGCCTGTTACTGGGTTGCCCTGCTCAGCACCAGGGTATGTACATCCCAGGGTCAGACTAATCTCCCCTGCCAGCAGAGCAGCAGCATTGCAAATAGCTTTTAAATATCAAGCTAGCACTTGAGTGCTTCTCAGGCAGGGCACTGCATGCATCAGGGATGAAAAGAAATCAAATCAGATAGCATTAGCCAAGCTGGGCCTCAGCACACAAGGCAGAGAAAACTCCGGCATTCAGCAATGGTAGTGGGTGGTAGTGGGTGGTAGTGGGTGGTAGTGGGTGGTAGTGGGTGGTAGTGGGTGGTAGTGGGTGGTAGTGGGTGGTAGTGGGTGGTAGTGGATGAAGCTGGCTGATGCCCTTCCCCCTAACTGCCAGCTCTTTGTTGTGCCCCAGCGCTGCTGAGAAGCAGAGATGGATGTGCCTGGGTCACCCAGGAGCTCTGAGAGGCTCTGCTGTGTGGTGAGATCATTTTGCAGCCCAACTCCCTTGGCACCACAGGTTCCCAGCAGACGACTCCCTTGGCACTGCTCTGGCAGCTTCCTGCCGGCTGCAGGCTCTCTCGTGCCAAGTCTGTGCTCCATGCAGCCTCCAAACAATCTGTCCCCACGGAGGGAGCAATGTGCTGTCCAGAGCTCTTCCTTGCCTGGAGCAAGTGTGGACTGGTGCCTGATGAGAAGCAAGTCTGAGAGAATTACAGAACTGTCTGGCTTGGAAAAGACCTCTGAGGTCACCAAGTCCAACCACAGACCCAACACCACCACTGAAGCATGTCCCAAGTGCCAGGTGGACATCTTCTTTTGAACACCTCCCAGGATGGGCACTCCACCACCTCCCTGGGCAGATATTCTGCTGTCCCTCAGGTTATTCCCATCTGCCTCCCAGACATCCCAGGCTTCCTAAGGGGCTCCATCTCCTGGGATATCAGGAGACAGGTGACTGAGCCAAGGCTGTTTTCCACAGCTCCCTAACATCAGTGGGACATTTGTCCCAACAGTCCCCAGCCATTTGTGCTCTCCTATCATCCCTTGGTGCTGATGGACACCCACCCCAGCTTGCTGTCAGTGGCACTGCTGTGGAGTCAGTGTCCCTCACACTGCTCCACAGAGGGATCTTGCAGGTTAAAGCAATCAACTCCTGTTCCTCTGCCCACATCATTAACACATCCAGGTGAGCAGGCAAACACAGCCCCCCCCTGACACAGAGCACTGCTTTTGCTCTCCACTAACTCCTGGGGGGGGGGGCTGGTGTGTGGAAACCTTTAATGAATTTGACAGAACTCCCAGCACAGAGCAGCTCCACTATTTGATGGAAAGTTTAATTTGATTTCTCACTTGGCTAGCTGAGACATCCTTGATATGCTTCCTTCAGCTCCTTCCAGAGAGATCTGCTGCATACAATTAGCAGTAGGAGTCACCTGCACTCCAGCAGCCCTCCCCTTTGCTCTGCACTAACCTCAACCTGCACCTCCCAGGGCTACAAAGCAAGCCCAGCTCTGGGTTTTGGAAAGGGCTTTCCGTGTCACTCACCCTCCTCTGGCAAGAGGAGAGCTGAAGTTCAAGAGTGACAGCAGTGACAGCAACCTACCCAAAGTGATGAAGGACACTGAAGTGTTGGAGCGAATCCAGAGGAGGCCACCAAGATGCTGAGAGGGCTGCAGCAGCTCTGCTGTGAGGACAGGCTGAGAGAGTTGGGGCTCTGCAGCCTGGAGAAGGCTTCCAGGAGACCTTAGAGTAGCCTTCCAGGATCTGAAGGGGGCTACAGGAAGGCTGGGGAGGGACTATTGACAAGGTCTGGGAATGACAGGTCAAGGGGCAATGGGTTTGAACTGGTAGAGGGGAGATTGAAAGTGGATGTTAGGAGGAAGTTGTTTGCAGTGAGGGTGGGGAGACACTGGCACAGGTTTCCCAGGGAGGTTGTGGAGCACAGAAGCACAGAATGTGATCTTTGATCACATTCTGTGCTTCTGTGCTCCATAACCTCCCTGGAGGTGTTCAAGGCCAGGTTGGATGAGGCCTTGAGTGAGCTGTGCTAGTGGGAGGTGTCCCTGCCTATGGCAGGGGGTTGGAACTGGATGATCCTTGAGGTCCCTTCCAACCTTACCATTCTATGAAGCAGGCAGGGGCCAAGGCAGGAGCTGCAGGCAGCTGTCCCAGCTCAGGTCACCACCAGCAGCCTGCAGGAGAAGCCACTGCAGGCTGCAGTAACCAACCCACTCCACCCCAGGCTGTTGTGTTCCTCCACAAGAGCAGCTGCATTTCAGCAACAAGGCTCCCACCAGAGCTACACAGCACTTGATGGACAGCAGAATGCAGTGCTTTGCAAACAGGGAGCTAACATTGAGGCTGTGGGAAAGTCCAGGAGACACAGACAGGAACACTGTGCTGCTCTTCAGAGAAAATGAGCCTTCAGGTTTTCCTGGCATCACTGTGTTGTTATAGTGCCCTGCAACTTCAGCCTGCACTCCACACGGAGCATCAAGGACCATAGACCTGCTGAACCAGATTCACTGTTAGGGCAGGAAGAATACCCACAGCTGAAGACCAGCGCTGTCCTACACCACAGCTAGGCACAGGCAAAGGTCTCACCTGAGACTCAAGAGCCCCCCACAGGCTCTGTTTGGTTTCTGCCTGGTTCAAAGCCCGCCAGTGAGCCAGCACAAGCAACACTGCCTTGACTGAAGCCATTCCCTACCCAAAGCTCTGAAGCACAGCAGGTGATTGTAAAAAAAAATCTTAAATCAAACAGTTGGGGAGTGAAAGATGGATTTGCAGGCATTAAAGCCCCAGACCAAGGAGCAAACAGACACCTTTGATTGAGAAATCAATGCTTGGGGTTTACAGCATTTCACACTAAGCAGCAGCAGAGAAGAGCCTTGTGTGCACCTCTTCACTCCAGGGCAAGGGAGGCTCAGCCAGCAAAAAGCAGAGGGAGGCTCAAGCAGCAAAAAGCAGAGGAAAAAGGCACTCTGATGCTTCCCAAAGTCTCACCAAAACCAGAAAAGGCTTTGGGGACCTTCAGTCCACAGGGCATAACCTGAGTTCAAAGGAGATCCCTCAGATGACAAAGCAACAAGCAAATAGTCTGTTCCATAACTCTTTCAGAGGGCTTCACCTGGATCTTATCCTGCCTCTGCCAGCTTGGGCACAGCTTGGGCACAGTAAGTGACCTCTGTGCTCGTTGTGCCCAGGTTGGGGAGCAGCTGAGCACAGCACCAAGGGCTACCAAGCCAAGAAGCCCAATAGAGTGACCCCTCCCACTGCATCTGAAGGGGGTGGGAGGGATGCACATATCGAGGGTGGCCACTCAGTGGCTTTTGGAAGCACAGGGGGCATGCAGAGCAGGAGTCTGTATTTAGAGACTTATTCCCAGCACAACACTGCTGCCATTTCTTGAGGCTGAGGATTGGTCCCTCCTTGCCCTCTGCTAGCTGAGATCCTCAGCAGGCTCTGCCATCTCTGCCAACCCACCTCATAACACGATCCCCACTCGACACAGCACACAAGAGCTGCTGCTGCTCTGCCAGGCAGCCCTGAGTGCAAAAGGATTGGCCTAGAAAGGAGGGAGGAGGGGAGTGGGGAAAGAAAAAAAGATTATTTTTTTTTTTTAAGAAGGAAGAAAAAAGAAAATCCAGAAACTGAGATTGATAAAGATGCCCGAGGGAAGCAGCAAGTCACGAAGGGAAGAGGAGGAACTGGCTCTGCACCCTGCAGGGGTGTTACAGCAAGAGACATGCTGACAAATTAAAACAGACCACGAGAACCCCTGATATTGTTGAAAGCTCTTTCTTTCTCTCAGCTTCCCTCTTCTCCTTTGTATGTTGAAAATTCATCTTCAAAAGCCAGCACGATGCCCCCAGAGGGAAAAACACCCCGGCACAAGGCAGCCTTCCCCCTAGGCAATGCGAATCTGTATTACCCCACTTAAAAGGCTTTCATCTCCAAATCTTCCCTTTCCAGAGCACTTGACCCAAAAGGAAGTCTCCTTTATTTCTATCAAAGTCACTTTCTCCATCACGGTTCCCACTGCCTCAGAAGGGAGCTGTTAGGCAGCTGTCTGCATTCACTGTTGCCTGCTCAGAGTCCTTCTCCTGCCTACAGCAGTGGGCAATGCCCACGCTGCCCTCCTCAGCAGCCCCACTGCTGCCTCAAGGAGGGCATGGGGCAGAAACCAGCCCTGCTCTTGCAGCACCAGAGTGACAGCAGACCCCAGAACCAGGAGCTCAGACTCACAGAAACACTCAGGTTGGCAAAGCCCCTCAGGATCACCAAATCCAACCTAGAACTCTACTCTTAAACCACAGCCCCAAGCACCACATCCAAACCATCCTTAAACACATCCAGGGTGGGGGACTCCACCACCTCCCTGGGCAGCTCATTCCAGTGCAAGACCTCCCTGCTCCCCAGAGGGCTCCTCTGTCCCTGCCAGGCTCCACAAGCCCCTTCTGCCCAGAGGTGGTTGCACAGGGGCACCTTTCTCTGGCTGTTTCTGTCCTTCAGCAGGAGCCAATGCAGTAGCTGCAGTCGCTGCTATCCAATTGTTTCTGATCAGATGCTCCAAGCCAAAAGCCAGCTCCTTTCCCAGAAGGAATCACAGAATGGTTTGGGTTGGAAGGGACCAAAGGTCATCCAATTCCCAGCCACTGCCATCAGCAGGGTCACCTCCTACTAGACAAGGTTGCTCAAAGCCTCATACAACCTGGTCATGAGCACTTCCAGGGATGAGGTGCCCACAGCTTCTCTGAGCAAGCTGTTCCAGTGCCTCACCAGGGAGCCACAGTCATGGTTGTATCAGCAGTGCCCAGGTGACTTTGGACAGCTCAGCAGTGCCACCAGACCTGCCAGATAGAAACCAGCTCACACGAGTGGCTTGGAGAGGTTGCTTCTACTCAGGGAGCTGTCAGCCAGCTGTGCCCCACACCTCCAGGACCTCACAGACCACAGGGCTTGATGTGGCCCTGGGCAGCCTGATCTAGCTGGAGGTACCCTTGCTCACTGCAGGGGGGGGATTGGACAAGATGACATTTGAGGGTCCCTTCCAACCCCGATGCCCTCTGTGAACAATCTTTAAGGAAAGGAACTTGCAAAGCCCTCAGAGATGAAGAGGTCCTATTAGACTAATTTCCAGGAGAGCAGGGCTTGGCAGGGAGGAGGAAACTGCAGCTTAGACAAGCTGCAGTGGAAAAATGGCTCTATTAAAGCAGTGGATGCTATCAGGGAAACGGGCAATTTCCTGCAAGCCAGCATGGCCAGCTGCATTCCTGCTAAAGCAGATCTGTCTTGACTTCTCCCCAGCTCTCCCCTCTACCTGCCTGGCTGCTGGCAGCCCACTCGACAGCTCTAATGGGGCGATTCACTTTATTGACCTATTAGCTGCCACCTGCTTGGGATGCTGCCACGGCAGATTTGCCATTGTGTAAGCAGCAGCAGCAGCAAACATAAAACTCTAAATAATTTTGCTGGGTTTTTTTGGGGGGGAGGCTGTGGAGCAGTGCAATTAATCACAGGGTCTTTCATGAGGCAGCAGCAGTGAAGAGGCAATGCAGGGGCAGACAAAAGGCAAGGCTGAAGAGAAAGGGAATGACATCAGAGCCTCTTTTCTGCTCTGTCCTGCCAGAGGTGAAACCCTGAGCCTAAGCCCAGGGCTGAGGTGAGATAGGAGCTGAAGTAAAAACCAAGGTCAAGCTCTGTTTCATTGCTGATCCATTTCATGAGCCTGAGCAAGTCTCTGTCTCCCCACCTGATGTACCCATTTGGGTACAGCAGCAGCAAGCAAGCAGCACTCACTGACAGTGTTTGCAGGGCTGTAAAGTTAAAAGTGCTCCAAGCCTGCTTCCTAATGCTGGACTTGCAGCTTGCCTTGCCCACATCACCTCTGAATCTGGCCCGGACCCAGAGCAAGAGCAGGAAAGAATCACCACAGGAAGAAACAGAGGAAGAGCTTTAAGCAACCTGAACTGGCTCCCTCCAGCTCCTCACTTGGTATATGCCCAGCCCTGGGCTTTCCCTCCCTGCTCCATCTCAGCCCTCTCAGCCATCCCTCCCTGCTCCACCTCGGCCCTCTCAGCCATCCCTCCCTGCTCCATCTCAGCCCTCTCAGCCATCCCTCCCTGCTCCACCTCAGCCCTCTCAGCCATCCCTCCCTGCTCCACCTCAGCCCTCTCAGCCATCCCTCCCTGCTCCACCTCGGCCCTCTCAGCCATCCCTCCCTACTCCACCTCAGCCCTCTCTCCTCTTGCACCCCCTGCAAGCTCACCTGTTAGAGATGCTGGTTCCTGTTGCTCACCAACAGCCAAACTGCCACAGGAAGGCACAGAAAGTCTGGTGATGGCTTGGGGAAAAAAAAGGACACCTCAAATTTGACCGAGTTTAGGATCCCCACACATCTCTGTGCCTTGCTGCCTGACAAGAGACAAGGAAAGTTTTTACTTCCCACTTCTGAACAGGAGCCAAAGAAGGTTAAATCACAAGTCCAAGAAGCTATGATGGAGTTGAAGTGTCAGCACTCACCTAGAGCCCTGAGATCACCCTTTTCTTTCCTTCCTCCCTTCCTTCAGCCTCACTCCCTGCTCTCTCAGGATGCTGGCATCCCTCCTGCTCTGGCCAGTTGGTGTCTCTGTGAGCAGGACCCAAGCAGTGCCGAGCTGAGGTCAGCCCTTTCTCTCCTTCCTCCCTTCCTTCAGCCTCACTCCCTGCTCTCTCAGGATGCTGGCATCCCTCCTGCTCTGACCAGTTGGTGTCTCTGTGAGCAGGACCCAAGCACTGCCGAGCGGAAGCCCTCCTCAGGAGCGGGCAGCAGATCACAGCTACTCCAGTCTTCGAGCCATGCTTTTAATAGTTCATCTTTCTTTTCCTGCCAGGAGAAAGCAGATTCCTTATGCCAGCTGGGCTGCAATCACACCACCACATCTTGCTGCCTCAGACAGCCCTGCCTGCCAAGCCCTCCAGGCAGATGGTGAATGCAAGGCTCACACTCCCCCCACACAACCCCTCCAGCTCCCACATCCCTCGGCAGTGGTCAGGCAGCGCAGCCAGGATAAGGCACCGAGGGGCTGGGAAGGGCTGGGAGGGCAGCCTAGGAGCAGCAAAACTCAAGTATTGCAAAGGAGCTGTGCTGGTTCAAGGCTAATTAGAATATTTTAATGAAAATTAGGTGCTGGGCTGTGAAGAGAAAACAGTGACAGTGTCTACTTCACTCCTAGGCTTGCTGAGATGTATAAGAACAAGGACACAAACATAGATAACACAGAGAGTCTCTGGGAGCTGCTGTGTCTGCTGGCTTTCTGCTGTGCAACCCAACTCATCACTTTGCTTCTAATCCCCTTGCCCATCCTCCAAACTCACCTAAGGCAGACCCTGGGATAAGGTAGAGGGGTGGAAAGAAGGTGGAAGGGTGGTTGGGAGCCCCACCTGGGGACTCTGGTTTCTGGGAGGGGTAATTGTGTTTCTGTATCACCTTTAACTTGTATATGTCTGTAAACATTTATGTATACTGTGTATACACTTAGTGCTAAGTTGTACATAGAGCTTCAGTCCTTAACTTCCAGCCAGCTGAGTCTAGTCTGGGTGATTTTCATTCCCAAATCATAGAATCACAGAATGCTTTAGGTTGGAAGGGACCTCAAAGCTCATCCAGTTCCAACCCCCTGCCATAGGCAGGGACACCTCCCACTAGCACAGGTCACTCAAGGCCTCCTCCAACCTGGCCTTGAACACCTCCAGGGAGGGAGCAGCCACAACCTCCCTGGGCAACCTGTGCCAGTGTCTCACCACCCTCACTGCAAACAACTTCCTCCTAACATCCACTTTCAATCTCCCCTCTGACACTTCAAACCCATTCCCCTTGTCCTGCCATTCCCAGACCTTGTCAATAGTCCCTCCCCAGCCTTCCTGGAGCCCCCTTCAGATCCTGGAAGGCTACTCTAAGGTCTCCTGGAAGCCTTCTCTTCTGCAGGCTGCAGAGCCCCAACTCTCTCAGCCTGTCCTCACAGCAGAGCTGCTGCAGCCCTCTCAGCATCTTGGTGGCCTCCTCTGCACTGGCTCCAACACTTCCATGTCCTTCCTGTGCTGGGGGCTCCAGAACTGCACACAGGACTGCAGCTGGGGTCTGAGGAGAGCAGAGCAAAGGGGCAGAATCCCCTCCCTTGCCCTGCTGCCCACACTGCTCTTGCTGCAGCCCAGCACACAGTTGCTGTCTGGGCTGCACTCACACTGCAGCCTCATCTTGAGCTTTTCATCACCCCACACCCCCAGGGCCTGTTCCTCAGGGCTGCTCTCAGCCATTCCCCACCCAGCCTGGAGCTGTGCTTGGGATTGTGCCTACCCAGGTGCAGGACTTGGCCTTGTTGAATGTCATGAGTTTGGCTTGGGGACACCTCTGCAGCCTGTCCAGGTCCCTCTGGATGGATCCCTGCCCTCTAGCAAGTGACTGTGCCACACAGCTTGGTGCCATCTGCAGACTTCCTGAGGGTGCACTCAATTCCATCACAGGAGCCCTGCCCTGAGCTCCACGGGGCCAGCTGGACCTACTCTTGTGGAAGAACTCATTGGGAGAGGCAAGAGGTCAGCAGCCAGCAGGTCACACAGAGTGACATCTGCCAATCACCGCCAGCAAGTTCCCTTGCCCTGGGGCCAGCCACCACCCCACCCATCTCTCCAGTGAGCATCATCTGCACCGAGGCAGTTTTTTATTTCGCATTTGATGCCTTGTAAAGTCTCCTGGCTTTAAATCATTCTGCATCCTCAGTGGGTCTGGCCTGGCTTCCCTGTCTAGACAGAACAATCTTGTTGTCAGCGAAACAGATTCTCCCTGACGTCCCTGCGGTGGGCAGCGAGGCTGCTCGGCAGGAAGGAAGAGAGCTGAAGGAGCTTTTTCTTTCCCCCACTTCTGAAACCTTCATTCCTGTCCATCTGACTTCAAACAAACAGCTCCACAAATAATCCTGCTGCCTTTGATTTGCTCTCTCTCTCTCTCTCTCTCTGTTAGGATGGAGCAAAAGGGGGAGGGTTCAGCATCGATGGGATTCAACATCTCCTCTGTGCAGGTTCTCCTCTGCCCTGCTGAGACCTCACCTGGAATATTGTGTTCAGTTTTGGGCTCCCCAGTTCGGGAGGGACAGGGATCTACTGGAGAGAGCCCAAGGGGAGGCTATGAAGATGCCGAAGGGGCTGGAGCAGTGCGCTGTGAGGGACCTCAGGCTGTTTGGTCTGGTGAAGACTTAGAGGGGATCTAATCAATGTTTATAAATATCTGAGGGCTGGGAGGGGAGAAGGAGGGGACAAACTCTGCTCAGCTGAGCCCTGTGATAGGACAAGGAGCAGTGAGCATAAACTACAGCACAGGAACTTCCACCTCCACATGAGGAAGAACTGTGAGGGTGCTGTAGCCCTGGAGCAGGCTGCCCAGAGAGGCTGTGGAGTCTCCTTCTCTGGAGACTTTCCAGCCCTGTCTGGAGGTGTTCCTGTGTGACCTGAGCTGGATTCTTTGGTCTTGCTCTGGCAGGTGGTTGGACTTGATCTATGGAGGTCCCTTCCAACCCCTAACATCCTGTGATCCCTCTGCTGCCTGGGAGAGATTCCTTCCTCTCCTGCTCTGGCTTTAAACCCACAGCTTTTGGCTCTCTCCTCCTAGCTGCACACTGAAGACTGGAGTTTGGAGATGTCCTGGTACCCCTCTATGACACCGAGGCTCCTGCTTCCAAACACAGACCTGCCTGCTCCTCCACAGCAGCGGATGAGCGGCTTGGAGAGGCGGGAGAGGCATCAGCAGCCTGAAAGAGACATTAAACCAAGTCAAAACACGATTTGCATATCAGCTTTGCCCCCGGGGGCTCTCCCAGCACGGGAGACTGCAAACACTTCTTCCAGAATTAACAAAGCTCCCCTCCAGAGTTCCCTGCACCAAGGCAGAGGTGAACCCGAGCGCGACTGGCAGCGCTTTGTGTCTGGTGGGTCCTGCCGTAGCCTGGAGAGAAAACAGCCCCAGCAGACCCCAGATCACATCGTTCCCTTTTGCTCTGCCGGCGACAGACCCTTGATGTCTGCAGTCACAAGTAACAAATACCAGCTGGGGATCTTTTCATCCCTGCTCCCGACAGCACGGCAGCCTGCACATCCAACTCACAGCAGCAGGGAGGTGACCTCTGCCTTGTGCCAGCAGCTCCTGCCTGGGATGCCCTGAACTGAGCCCCCTTAAGCTCAGCCCCCAGCACTGTGCAGTTGCCATCCAAAAAAGCCACCCTGTGTCCTGGGCTGCACCAAAAGGAGTGTGGACAGCAGATCAAGAGAGGCTATTGGGCCCCTCCAGGCTGCTCTGATGAGATCTCACCTGGAGTGCTGTGTCCAGCTCTGGAGTCCCCAGTAGAGACCTGGATCTGCTGGAGAGGGTCCAGAGGAGGGTCATAAAGATGATCAGAGGGCTGGAGCACTTCTTTGTAGGAAAACACAGGCTGAGAGAGTTGGGGGTTGTTCAGCCTGGAGAAGAGAAGACTCTGGGGAGACCTTAGAGTATCTTCTCAATGTGTCAAGGGGACCTGCAGGAAGGCTGGGGAGGGGCTGTTTGGAAGGGTTTGTAGCAACAGGACAAGGGCCAATGGTTTGAAACTAGAGCAGGGTAGATCTGGGTTGGACATTGGGAGGAAGTTCATTACAATGAGAGTAGTAAAATGCAGGCAAAGGTTACCCAGAGGGATGGTGAAGGTCCCATCCATGGACACACTGAAGGACAAACTTGATTGGAGCCCTGAGGAACCTGATCTACTTAAAGATGTCCCTGCTGACTGCAGAAGGGCTGGACAAGAGGACCTTCAAGGGTCCTTTCCAACCCAAAGCATTCTGTGCTTCTAAGCAAGCCATGGGGAAGTTGGAGACACAGACAAGCACACAGCAACAGAGGGATCCTCCAGCAGACGATGAAGGTCAAGAGCTCAGCCCTAAGGATGCGTCTTGAGGGTGCCTGTGCTGAGGTGTGGATGGAGAAGAGCCTGAATGCACCAACAGGCACACCCACAGGGTGGCAAAGGGCAGGAGTGGTCAGGCAGCTGGACTAGAAGATCACTGAAGATCTCTTCCAACTGAAATCCTCCTGTTCTATTGTTCTGCTCTCCATAAGCACTGCTGACTCCACAGCCTGACCTCCATAGCTGGCTGGAGAACATCCCACAGCACTGATGTGCCTTTGTGCCTCTGCTTCACCCAAGAGGATTATTTTACCAACTCCTTCATTCAGTGAGGTTTTGCTCCAGGTCTGAGGGACCAGCAACTGCTCTTGTGATCAAGCTTGTAACTTGAGCATCTGCTCAGTGGATGGAGAACTGAGCCAGTTTTCTGAGAAGCACCTTCTCTCCTCACTCCCTCCAGATGTGCTTGCACCAGCCCTGTCGATGCCCAGATGCACAATAAATGGAGTTAGAGCACCAGCAAGTGGTTAGTGTCCTCTTGGGATGGAGAGTGTTAATGCCTGGGCTGAGCTGGGGGTAGGGGAGTGAAGTGCTGATAAATGAAGCAGGGAACGCCTCATTATCACATCCTTAATAGTCCTGGAACAGCCATGAGCCCTCTGTCATTTTTCTTTCCCACGGGTCGTAGGGAGCCCTTCCCATCTGTCTCAGCAGCAGGGCCTGGTTTCCTCAGAAGAGCTGCTGCCCACCCAAGCAGACAGGGCACCTCCAACTTGGAGCCAGTGTCTCTGCACCAGCACTTCCCAAGAGCAGCCGCAGAGGAGCGGCTGCGTCGCTGTGGCTCAGCACACCTGCACCTAAAGCCAGGCTCCAGGAGTGGCCACTGGCATTAGGTGTCCAGATCGCAGTCCAGCACCCTACTGCTGCCCTCTGCCATAGGGCAGAGCATGCCTCAGACTCCCTGCCTGTCTGAAAGTTCTAACATCTCCCTCCCACTCACCTCGGTGAAGATCTTTTGGTTGCAGTTTTTGTTGTGCGCCCACAGAGCTTTGCCAGGGCCTTGGGGGAGTTCTCAGCCAGTTCAGGGGTGCTGGTGGCACTGCCAAGACCATCCAACCTCTGGGCTACAGCTCTGCTCGGGTCTGCTTTCAAGCACAGCTCCACACACTTGCCCCAGATCTCTTGATGTTCTCTCTGGTGGGAGAGGTTATGGAACAGGTCATCTTGAGTGCCAGCACACAGCACCTGCAGGATGGCCAAGGGACCAGGCCCAGCCAGCATGGGTTTAGGAAGGGCAGGTCCTGCCTGACCAACCTGATCTACTTTTATGCTCAGGTTACCCTCCTGTGAGTGCAGGGCAGGCTGTGGATGTAGTCTGCCTGGACTTCAGCAAAGCCTTTGACACCGACTGCCACACAAGCTCCTGGCAAAGCTGACAGCTCCTGGCTTGGACAGGTTCACTCTGATATGGGTCAAGAGCTGGCTGGAGGGCTGGGCCCAGAGAGTGGTGGTGAATGGTGCCACATCCAGTTGGCAGCTGGCACCAGTGGTGTGCCCCAGGGATCAGTGCTGGGCTCGGACCTGTTCAATGTCTTTATTGATGATCTAGACCAGGGGATTGAGTCCAGCATCAGTAAGTTTGCAGATGACATCAAGTTAGGAGCAGGAGTGGATCTGTTGGAGGGCAGGAGGGCTCTGCAGAGGGAGCTGGGCAGGCTGGATGGGTGAGCAGAGGCCAATGGGATGAGATTGAACAAGGCTCAGTGCAGGGTTCTACACTTTGGCCACAACAACCCCAAGCAGCCCTACAGGCTGGGGACAGAGTGGCTGAGAGCAGCCAGGCAGAGAGGGACCTGGGGGTGCTGGGAGAGAGTAGCTGAAGATGAGGCAGCAGTGTGCCCAGGTGGGCAGCAGAGCCAATGGCATCCTGGCCTGCATCAGGAGCAGTGTGGGCAGCAGGAGCAGGGAGGTTCTTCTGCCCCTGTGCTCAGCACTGCTCAGGCCACAGCTTGAGTGCTGTGTCCAGTTCTGGGCCCCTCCATTCAAGAGAGATGTTGAGGTGCTGGAAGGTGTCCAGAGAAGGGCAGCAAGGCTGGGGAGGGGCCTGGAGCACAGCCCTGTGAGGAGAGGCTGAGGGAGCTGGAGGTGTGCAGCCTGCAGAAGAGGAGGCTCAGGGCAGAGCTCATTGCTCTCTGCAGCTCCCTGAAGGGAGGTTGTAGTCAGCTGGGGTTGGGCTCTTTCCCTGGGCAACCAACAACAGAATGAGGGGACACAGACTCAAGTTGTGCCAGGGGAGGTCTGGGCTGGATGTCAGGAGGAAGTTCTTGCCAGAGAGAGTGATTGGCATTGGAATGGGCTGCCCAGGGAGGTGGTGGAGCGCCCATCCCTGGAGGTGTTCAAGACAAACCTGGCTGGGGCACTTAGTGCCATGGTCTGTTGGTTGGCATGGGTTGGGTGCTGGGTTGGGCTGGAGGAGCTTGGAGGTCTTTTCCAACCTGGGTGATTCTATGATTCTTTGACATCAACCACTTGCCCTGGCCAGGTCTCCTCCAACACATCCCAAACAGCTCAGCTCTGCACACACAGGGGTTTGGTTTTCAAGACAGAAGTTTGACCAGAGGAGCAATTGCTGGCTCCACAACACAGGGCAAAAACCTTCTAACTGAATTAAAGAGCTGGCAAAAAATTACTAGTGGGCAATGGAAGCACAAGGCTCCAGGAGGGTCTGTGCCAGCACAGAGCCATTCAGTTACCACTGGGCTGGTGGATGCACCTTTAAGCATTGCATCTTGGTTCCACTTCTTATGTTACCTGTGCCAAAAGGATTTGATGACTCCAAGCAAGAAGCTTTTAAGGAGGACTGAACTGCCTTTTTGAGAGGCAGGGGATATGTAGACCTAATCCAGTCTTAAAAGTAATGATTTAATTTACCTTAGGAGAAGCAAGCCAGCATAAATTAGTATCTCCCAGTAGTATAACATAAGCATGTTTTATCTGGAGATTATGTTGATTAAATCATCAAGTGCCATAATCTTCCCTTCCTGCCTCAGTAAGATGGGGAAAGTAAAGAACAACACCTAAAAATATAGAGATAGCTGCTGAAAGCCACGGGAGGGAACTGCACATTCATCTCCAAGTGCTCTCCTCACTCAAAGCCTGCACACCAGAGTCCCACCCTGCAAGAAACTGTTCCAGCTGCTCTCCTACTAAGAGGTAAAAGCAAAGCTACTTGGTCAGAATTGAAGAGATGCCAGGAGATGGAGACCAGAGACTCACAGCATTAACTGGGTTGGAAAAGACCT
>VWYK01109320.1:1392-20856 GCA_013399775.1 Semnornis frantzii
TACTGTAAATAATAAGCTGATGCCATTACATATTGAAAATTTGCATGAAGAGTATTTAATGCCACCATGCCATAAGAAAAATAGATTATTTTAAAGAGTGGATGCTATCTATTACCACAAATAGAATTTAGGAATATTATGTTCACATATTCCCTCAATTCAAAAATGCTGCTAAAATAATTTGGCCTCTATTCTAGTTTGCTCTGGCCTCAAGCACCATTCTATTTTGAAAGGAGCATATTAGAGGTAAGATCCATGACAAAAACTAGGGACATTTTGTCTTTAGTGAATTAATTATTTTCTTGTATGGGTCAGCAAAATCCAGTTTGACAGAGAAGTAAAGCACAAAGCGTAAGTGCAATTCGGTACATAAGAGCATAAGAGCATTTTTTGTTTGCACAGGAGTGAATATAGTCTTTGTGACTAGCAGGAGAGTGTATGCAACAAAACTTCAAAGAGCAAGCAATAAATAACTAGAATAAAGAGGCGAACTTGGAATACCAGGCAGTTTTCAAACTAGACCTCTAAATACCAGTGTAAGAGTACTGGTACTCATGTGAGCTTTCACATCATCCCACTTGGGAAGGCTTTATATTTTATATTTTTAATAGTAGGTGTAGAGTATCATATTTTGCAATATACAGTAAATTTGATCAGGAAAATAATATATTATCTGGTAATTCCCATATTCTCTGAGTGCTAACCTGAGGGTTGTCTCTCTTATCTCTTCCATTCCCTACAAATCCTTCCAAGGACTGATATTTTCGGTTACTTTGTCTCAAGCTGAAACATATTCAGTCATCACTATTAGAATACAACTTACTCATGCCAGTGCAGATTCTTTGTGAGGCAAGCTGGAGCACACTCAGAAGCCTGGCCAGGGACTGCTTACATGCCTAGGAAGAAGTGGAGATGTTTTGCCTTCCTTTGTAGATTGAACAATCAGATGCATAAGCACTCTCAAGCCTAAAAGCAGGAGAACAGATTATACATGTTCATGCTTCTTTTACTGTCTCTATGGAGTTGCATACATGCAATTAAGCAGTCTGATGGATAAAGACTATCCATAGTCTTATGTATGAAAGCACATAATCAATTGGAGCAAGTCAGCTATACTGGACCAAATCAGATATGATGGTTTACAGTGATTGAGAATTGGGCTTTTTATGATGTTAATGCAGTCATTTAAATAGATATATATGTTTTGTTACTCCATGAGCTGTGCTTCAAACCAAAGATTAAATCTGTTTTCAGATTATATAAATATTATGGCATAAATTCTGTCTCAGATTTAAAAGGTTAAAAAAAACTAAAACATTTTAAAAACTCAAAAAAAGTCTCAGTCAAAGCAAATGCTCACTTAATAAATATACTGTTCAAAATGTGACTTTAAATTGTTCCCATTACTTTGATGTATTCCCAATAATTTTGCATCATTCTGTCTTATATTACAAAGGCATTCTGCATCTTTGATATAAACTTAATCATTTGCTTTAAATTATAGCCATATGCCACATGTATAAAAATGCTGTGAATAGTGATTTGATTATTTATTAATTTGCTTCTAATTAAATACATAATTTTATTTTGTATTCAGCATTCCGCAGGTACTGATATTTCTTTGCAAATATTACCTGTGTTTTCATTTAACCTCTCTGGTTGGAATTTTAACAGTAACTCAAACACTGTGCCTAACAGTCACTGAAAATTCAGGCAGAAACTACAACCACAACTGACATTTCATACCAGTTTATCATTAAGAGTCCCTTACTTGTTTACAGCTGCTGTAACAGGTGCTTTGGATTCTCAGAAACAGGAGAATAGTGGTGGTAGAAAATACTGACACTGGTATTTTTACTCAAGTAAGAAAGCAGTGTCCACCCATGCTTCCTAATTATTTAGATAGCCATTCCATACTGATCTGGTTTTAGTGTTCAGCCTGAATACCTAAACTGTGCAGCTTCAAAGAATTTAGTACCTCAGGCACACCTTACATGCTTAACCTTAGTTACTACCTGTGCTAAAATTAGCTTCAGCAAAGTACCTCGCTTTGGTCAAGGAACTTCAGACTCAGGTTAGGTGTGCTTAAATTGGAGAGCCTCGATTAAATTTCAGATGGATAAAATTCATGGCACAAGGTATTACAGAATCCTTGGTTTGCCAGCAGGAGCTTCATAAGGAGCTATGCTTCTCAATTAATAAAATACCCCACATCTTTGTGGTATGATCTCATGCCGCAGTTGCATCTATTAAGGATTTCAGGAAATAGATCATTGTCTTAGGTACTCACTTAAAATTATCTGTATTATACAAATGAAGTTCTCTTCTGAAATTTAAAAGTACACAATCTGTGCACATGTACTTGTGGAAATCAAATATGAAGCTTGTAAAATGTTTCCAACTAGAAACACTATGGAATAATTATTCATTTTAGAAAGGGAGAAAATCTTGATCGCCAGACTAAGGATAATTACATTAATGTAACAAGTGGCAATGATTTAATGAGACCTCTCAGTGGGACTGGGCGACATACAAATCCCCTGCAAGAGAATTCTGAGGCAGCAGCTGTTTCGCTCTCTCCATATATGTACACCCACATACACACAGTAGTGGGATATAGAACTGTAGTGGTTTTGTGAACTGCTATATTCACAGTAAACTAAAGCAAAAGAGACCTGGCTTCAAAGCAGCGGTGGTTTAAGGGTGTAAAAACCTGACCTCCCTCCTCCAGTGCTGTAAAAGCCCGTGTGATCCGTATTTAAGCAGGACATGGTTGTGACAACACAGCTGAACTTCTGGTGAGTTGTGGAAAACAAAAATATTTTAGTGATACTTTTATTTTTATAATATAGTATAGATTTATGACAAATGTAAATGCGTATTTATAGCATATTTTGTTTCTATTATGTTTTGTGCTCTATTGAAACGTATGTACCTGTCTATATTACCGCGTGTGACCTGATGTGCTCCCTGGTACCACAATATCGCCTTTGTAAAGACGAAGTTCTGCAAATAAAATCTTCGCCAGGAACGCCCCTGTCGCCTCTTTGTGCCGGGCAGATCCCTGCTATGTCCCACCTGCCGCTAAGGAGCCTGTCGGAGGGTTTCCCTGCGCCGCGGCGCTAGGAGTTTCCCCCCGGCGCAGACGCGGCCGCTCGCAGGAGGAAAGCGGGACGGCTCTTCCCGACCGCTCCCGCCAACGGCCGCGGCGCGCAGCCCGTCGGGCGTGTGCGGTGTGGCAGGGCGCGGCCTCTCTCGCCACGGCGGCTCCGCAGCGCGGGCAGCTCAGAACGGAGCTCTGCCCCGCCCGTCAACGCGCGGAGGGCACTTGCGGCGGGCAGAACTCGGCCCCGCAGCCAGCAAGGCGCAGCAGAAGAGCCTGCATTTGCCCTGGGGCCACCCTCTCCCGAGCAGGGTCTCCGCATGGCGCAGCCAGAGGGCTGCAAAGGGAGGCTCTAGCGATTGCTTTCCGTGAGTGACAGGGAAGACACGCCTCGAAAAGCACAAACGCTCTTACGCTTGCTAAAGTAAACTTGTGTTACAGTGTGTATATACTTTTCGTCTCGAATTACACAAACCTCATTAAAAACACAGTTTGAAACAAGCTCCTAAATCAAAGATTAAAGTTCGAGCTCAAATTTAGTCATAAAGCAAAGTACTTGGGAGCACAAAGTCAACAGCAGTTGCCAGCAACTGAGACAGCGCAGGGGGCAAGTAGCCCGGACCCGGGGAGCCGAGCCGAGCCGTGCCGTGCCGCCGAGTTTCCACTTCCCGGACGCACGGTCGGGCTCCAGCTGGCAGCCCTCGGCCAGAATCTGGCAGCCCTCGGCCAGAATCTGGCAGCCCTCGGCCAGAATCTGGCAGCCCTCGGCCAGAATCTGGCAGCCCTCGGCCAGAATCTGGCAGCCCTCGGCCAGAATTTGGCAGCCCTCGGCCAGAATCTGGCAGCCCTCGGCCAGAATCGCGCAGCCCTCGGCNTGGCAGCCCTCGGCCAGAATCTGGCCAGGGCAACGTGCGGCTCGGAGCATTGCTACAGGGCTTGAAATTACCTCGCTGCAAATCCAGCAGTCCAGCACTGCTTCAGGGTACTAGCGAGGGAGCCATTATGGAGAGGTTTACTACCCCTGCCTAAAATTACAGAGAATCATAGATATGTTTCAGTTGGAAAAGACCTTAAAGATCATTGAGCTTGATTAATCACAAATAAGGGATTGGTGTGGTCTATTTTCTGTTTATTAGGGAATGAGCAACAGTTTTCTTCTGTTTTAATGCTTTCCAACTCCAATAGGATACATAATAAAAATTTCTGCCAAGCAGAATTAATCTAAAGTTTGCAAGACAAATCAAATTCTATGTGTGTTTTCTAAAGTATCCAGCTAAGTAAGATTTTGCGGTTATGAAAGCTTTAGATCATGTATCAGACAAATCACTATTTAGGTGCCACTAAAATCTTAGAGCATGAGTAATCTGTAGGCTACTGGCAGTTCACTCAGATTCTCCTGCTGGGGTTGCCAGATCACTGTAATGGACCTGACATGAACTGAGAGACCAGGCCTCAACCTAGGAAAGGTAGTGAAGGTTTGGGGGTTTTTTGGTTTTGTTTTTTTCAAATTTAGAGCCAAGAGTGTAGAGATGGCATCTCTCTCATGCCTTTTATAAATGTGTGTTAGTTGTTAGAGATCACCATTAACACTCCTGGAGAGCAGGGAGAGCTGTCTGATGAGGATGACAAAACAGCAGAAGCTGAAGTTATGCTGCTTTATGAACCAGGCTCCTTCCTCAGCCACTTTCTGCATTTTTTTTTTAAATTAGTTAAATACTGCAAACAGCTGTTAGAAGCATCACAATGTTTAGGAAACACCAGCCCTTGGAATTCATACAGCTACAGAAGAACCAGGATAGAAGTGGTACCTCTGCAAGCCAAAATAAATGGCACATATTGGTCAATACACTGCCTCAGCATAACACATACTGATAAAAGCCTGAAAATGTGAGACCTTGAATGTTTGACTATACAGAAATCTGTTTCTGCCTTGTTTTACAAGTCAATAAAATAGAATTAATTTTTAAAATAATTTAAAAATTAAATCTGTGAGAGCCCACACAGAAATACATGGCATTCTGTGTTGCTGGAATGACATTAGCAGCCAGTTCTCTTATTTCCCTAGTTCTGATTAATTTACAACACTAAACAATGCACTGTAATAAGGCCCTAAATCACCTAATTCATCTAAACAAATATATGCATCAGGAGAGGATTTTGTCCCTTCTGGTTTGATTCTCAGCTTCACAAAATCTCGCACCTTTAAAAGTCCTGAGGTCCTTCAGCAGAAGCAAAATGAATTATGCATCAATGAACAACTGGGTTATCAATGTTGTTCACTTACTGTTCCAGCTGTTCTATAGCACCACCTTAACATTTGTGTGAGATTTCTTTTGAATTTAGTCTTATTCTGTGGTACTTATGAATAAATGCATTGCATTTCTTACAGCTGCTGTGGCAGTTAATAGCAAATACAAGTACATAATTAATTTCTTGCCTTTTACCACTAGAACTAGAAATGACAGAGGGTGGAGGCTTCATTCAAAGGAGATCCATTAATGTAATAATAGTGAGGACAGGATTTGTGAGGAGTTTTGTATGGTACTTTACTACATCAACACTGTTTTTCCCTCCTTGCCTTCCAGAGTTCACAGGAAACCAAGCAAACACAGTACTGGCCACTGCTTCTTTGCTCTTCCCCAGCTGTCCAGCTACTGGTCAGTGGGGGGGGACTATATTTCACTGCAACATCAATTAGCTGGATTTCAGTAAGCATGGAGTTTTATTCATCACAGTGTCTTGCTGAAAGCACATACATTTTAAAATAAATGCATACTAAGGCATAAGCTATCCATGTTCTGTCAACATTTTCAATTCTGCACACCTTTACATTTGAGGCAGTTTTAAGGCCACAGTCAGGAAGAGAGGATGGTTTAAGAATTGAGGACGTGCTTGGAGAGCACCATTCAGGGCTGAACTATCTGCACTGCTGCATTCACCTTTGGCTCTGTTTCAAAACCACACCAAAGCTGAATCAAAGCTGATTATACAGCTAACCAAGGCAGAGCCAAGCTGGGTCCAAGTACTGTGAGGGAGAATACAAAGAGATAGAAATGGGAAGATAAGCAGTAAAAATGTAAAATAAGAATGAATTTACTTGCATGAACTTTTTAAGTTGTGTTTTTCTTCTTTAGGAGGTGATGGCTGGTTGGATCCACTTTGGGAAGAAGCCAGAAAAGCAGTGTTAAGGGCTTCCTGATTTACAGTGGCACATTGCCTTTTACCTTGGTTTTCTGTCAGACAATTTACTTGCATCACAAAAGCATTAGAAATTTTAGGATACAGCTGGTCTTTACACTTCTAAATCTCTTAACGAAGCACTGGTTAATCTTACTTGCTACACCCATGCGTCAACCAAATAAGAGCATACCACTTTTTCCAGAAACAGTTACCACCTTGAGTATTACAAATTCATGTAGAACTATGACTTGCATATAATTCTAATAATTTTAATTAAAAGAACAATGAAATCTCTGAATCTTTCATTCAACTTTTAGAAGGTTTCCTATTTCAAAGATAATAATTTCATGGCTGATGATCAATCCATATATATTTATACAGATACGTCAGTTTCAAAACTTTCTCTGGGCCAGAAAATGTCCTGTTGGACATTTGTGCATCATTAGATACAGTACAAAGAGAAAGAAGTTGGTATAGCCTTGAAGACAGGATAAAAGCTATCTGGGTGTTACCCTGAATGATATCCCAGATATCTCAAAAGTAATACTGGCTCTTCCTCTTCATTTCCACGCCACCCCCGATAACTAGAATATGATGCTTCTTTTTCGCTCCTGGTATGTCAACATATACCCTTAAATTCCATTTCAAAAACACTTCTGATTCAGGCAAGTTGAGCAGTTTGCAAATTATCATATGCCAGAATGCTGGTACCCTGAGCAATTTTCAGTTTGGTCTATAGTTAGTTATGGAAGAAAGTAGTGTTCGGTCTTTGCTTCCTAATGGAGAGATGTGAACAAAGAATCAGAGAATATGCTCACCCTCAGGAACGCCAGGTAGCAAACCTGCAATTTGTAGTGTGGCTGCAGGAGAGATTGGCTGCCCAATCAAAATCAAAAGACAGAAATCCTGTTACTCTGTTTCTCCTATCAGATGTAACCTGCATGGAGATTGCTGCAGTTGCAAATAACCAAACTGCAGTGATCCAACACAAAAGTGTGGTCAAAGTGGCACTTTTGCTGTGTCCAAATGCAGTCCCTTTCCAATGACCCAGAGATGACACAGGCATTAAAACAATATTCTTTAGTAAGAAAACATAGTCAAAGTCAAGCAGAGCAGAAACCGCATTGCCATTTTATGTGACTGAAATATTTTTCCTTTCTACAACTCTGATTGAACAAGATTAGAAAGTGAGACCATTCAGACTGAACCACATTGAGAAGATCAATACAATTCAGTTTAGCACAGATAGGCATTTTCTGCAGCAGACAGGTATGCAGAGCACACTGAGGTTTCAGCATCTGTCTGGCTCTACTCCTGCCCCTAACAGCTGTTCACGACTCACTGTGAAACTGCCTTTGTAACTACTGAGCAGTCTGTCCTGCACCACAACCCAGCTCCAACCTCCAGCACAGGGAGGGGCTTTAAAAAACCCACCCTACTGCATTTGTTAGAGGGACACCAACCACTGGCTTTCTCTTCCAGCAGGAAATTGTTTATTTGCTTCTTAGTTACATGTAAATTAATTAGACTAAGATAGTTTACATAATGTTAGTTCTGGGCAGAATTTACTTCCAGAAATAGAAGACTGAATTCCCTAGGCCTCTTGAGCATAAAAGTCTGTGAACATCAGTGAAAATGTCCCAGGCAGATGAACTCAGCAGTGTAACTATTTTAAGTTTTAGTTTTAGTGTGCTCGGTGCTCTCTGTAACATCACTTAAAGACATTTCTGACATACCTCCAAGTTAAATGACAGCAGTTTTATAGGGAGATAGTAAGCCATAATAAATCAACATGTTTAACTGGAACAAATACAAACAAGCTTTGAGGAGCACAAGGCTTCATGTCTGTGAAAGAAGCAGCCAACTTCAGGACACTTGTGGGTTGAGAGCAACTGCTTTAGAGTAATATTATGACCAGATTATAAAAGGCTAGAGGCAGATGAGAAAAGATCTTTAATGTGGTATTGAGGTATCTCTCAATGAGATAAAAGTTTGGCTTCATCAGACACTGAGCAAAGCCAGCTAGAATGCATTGTGACATCTCGGGCCCAGTTACTGTGCTTTTGTTACAGAGGGAAAAAGAAATACAAATTTGAAGTAGCCCTTTCAGTTTCCTACCCGTCCCCCAAACACTGCCTGTGATTAGTTGCCATGGCACTAGCAGGCAGCTGGGTGTTTGAAGGCACTGTAGTAGCCCACTGGACAAAGGCATTTACTTTTTTTTGTATACGAAATAACCACTCTTTTTCTTCAAAGTCTCACGAATTTTAAAGAGGATTATCTGCCCCACAGATAATCATGACCATTTGAAAACTGAACCTAGACTGAAAGTCCTCTCTACAGTGACTTTCATCCAGACTATTGTGATAAAGTCAAATCAGGAGGAAGAAAAGAGCAGCAGCAAATTATTCCAGTAGTAACACCAACTAAATTGCTGTGCAGCTTTTATGGCTTGACTAATTGTCTCATTAAGACACATTTCTGATAACTGAAATGGATCTCAAGTATTATTAATCACTGAAAAAATGGTACCATTAAGAGCCTCTCTCCCTCCTATCCTTGGCACTATTTGCCATGGAAAACACACAAAGGCTCCCGTTGATTGGAGCCCTGCTGCTGCACAGTTGGCAGTCAAATGGTACTAATGGCACAATAACACAATATAACTAAAATAGTTTGCCTTTTAGAGTAACAATCTCTCATAAGAAGATTAAGCTTTATCTTGTGGGTTTCCTTATGTTTTTCAAATGGCTCAAAAAAAACCCAAAAACCAAAACTCTGAGCGTTTTTCCAGTAAATTCTTCAAAAGGGAAGGGAAAATAAAAAAATTATTAGCTAGCAAGAAACAAATTAACACTCGATATGTTAAAAAAAAAAAGAGAGATTAAAACGACTACACCAAGCACAGGCTGCACCACAGCATGGTTGTGTGGGACCTAGTCCACTCACACCTTGCAGAATGCACCTCCAAAAACCAAACTTGTTACATTTAATTGCAGACACTTTGTTGAAGCATTTAGCTTAGGAGCTGGCTTGCCCTAGGTTACCTCTGTAGCTACTGGAGAGAGGCAGCTCCACAGATCAACTCAGATCTCTACTAAGTGGGAACTATAGGAACTCTGGGCTCCTAATTCAGGTATTTTTTTGGTGTTTCAAATAATATTAAGAGATGAAGCTTATTCCTCGTGAGGAGCACACTTTGAAAGGTGCAAGCTAGCATTATCCAGCACACCACTGGCATGCTCTTTACATTCTCAGCAAACGGGAAGATTTTGTTCTCAATACCCCTCCCGGTGGCTGCACAAACCATGGCTTACAACAAGGCATTTCTCCTTACAGGACATGTAGGTGTGTGTCCCATATATTGTTGTATTAAAGATGGCAGCCACTGAATTTTCAAGTAGCTGATTCTCAGAAACCTAATGCAAAAGTGGCATAACTATTGCTAGGAGAGATGTACACTTCTACAGTGGCCAGACTGATCAAATAAATCCTGCAAAGGCATTCTGTGGAGATGAAAGTGGTGCACAGGAAGGAAATCACTCCATACAATTAGGAGTTGAAAGAAAATATTCTATTTATTCTCAGACATAGAATGGTTTGGGTTGGAAGGGACCTACAAAAGTCCTCTAGTTCAATGCCCCTGCAGTCATCAGGGGCATGCTCCACTAGATCAGGTTGCTCAGAGCCTTGTCAAGCCTGACCTTGAATATCTCCACAGATGGGGCCTCAACTACCTCTCTGGGGAACCTGTGCCAGTGTTCTACCACCCTCATGGTAAAGAACTTATTTCTAACGCCCAATCTAAATCCACCTAGTTTCAAACCATTGCGCCTTGTCCTGTCTCTACAGTCCTTTTTAAACAGTCCCTCCCCAGCCTTCTTGTAGGCCCCATTCAGGTACTGAAGCACCACTATTAGGTCTCTCCAGAGTCTTCTCTTTCCTGAGCTGAACAACCCCAGCTCCCTCAGCCTGTCCTCATNTCGTAGGCTCCCTTCATGTACTGTCAGGTTGCTATTAGGTCTCCCTGAAGCCCTTTCCTGAGCTGAACAACCCCAGCTCCCTCAGCCTGTCCTCATAAGAGAGGGGCTTCCACCTCCTTTAGGAGGTGATCCTAAAGATCCACCTTATCTTTTTTTCCTGGCCCTCCTCTGGACCCACTCTATCAGGTCCATGTCCTTCCTGTGTTGAGGCCTCTAGATCGGGATAGAGGTCTCACCAGAGCAGAGTGTCAGAATCACCTCTCTTGACTTGCTGGCTTCTTTAGATGCTGCCCAGGATGTGGTTGCAAGTAAGCACGCACTGTTGGCTTATGTCCAACTTCTCATCCACCAGCACCCCCAAGTCCTTTTTTGCAGGGCTGCCCTCAATTTCGTCACCCCCCCCAGCCTACACTGCTGTTTAGGATTGCCCCTATTTCACTTCTTTTAAAGTGACTACGATGGTAACCATCAACTTCCTATGGGTGCACTTCTGATCTACTTGGAACAATGAAGAAACATACAGTTTATATCAGCACAGTTCTCAGAAAAAAGAACTTCATTGGAAGAACAAAGTTGAATTATTTTTCAATATACGAATAATAATTATTATTTTTTTAATAAAACAATATTAACAATACTATACATAGTTAAAAGTTCCTTCCTGATCATTTTGTGTATTGACCACCAAGTAACATGGTGTCAAGTATGGTCATACTAAGAACTTGCATGCATTATTTTTATGTACTAAGAAAAAAAACCTGTGCCAGATTTCCTTTGCAGTCTGTAGGATACCACAGAGCTCCTGTGCTCCCGAAAGCATTTTTTGTGTTCTTCAGTAAAGAGTGATGTTCAACCAGTTGTTTCCCTGCACTCCACCACTCCACTCCACAATGCAGGGAAAAGCTTTATTCCAGTAAATTCTTTTTTTACTTTTTTTTTTTTCAGCTTAAAAGAGAGGCAACAAAGTGATAGCCCTGTTTTTAACAGTTGCTTTAAACTGTCCAGCTTTCTTTTGGTTACTTTAAGGTATTTTTGTTTAAAATACTGAGGACATTCCCTATCAATGCTTGTGTATCCTGAGTGGAAAACAGAATACATGCCTTTGAAGTTCTTTGAGGCACATGCTCCGTTAAGGCACATATTTACAAGACTCATAACTCAGTATAGACTCACTCAAGTGAGAAACAAGATGAATTACTAATTTAAGATGAATTTGAAATGTGACGATCCATTTTCTAAGATGGTTTTAAGAAAAGACAGAGCTGTTCTGCATCCACCCACATGCAGATACTATTCAGACACATAAATATTACATGTACATATGTATGTGAACAAACTGTAACCAGGAAGGTATCCACCAAGGTCATATGAATTATAGTCATAAACATTATAAATTGATGGGTTTTGTCACAGGCTAATTCTGGGGAACAGAATGCTACAGAGATCTCTGTTCACTTTGGACTTTCAAAGAAAGGACTACAAAGTTAAAGTTCTCCATAAATCTTCTGAGCTCATGAGCTGCACAATACTGTTGTCATCATAGAAAATACAGGATTTTTTTTTTTTAATTTTTTTTTTAATAGGTCAAATGAGAGACCTAAGATACAGGCCAAAGAAAAAGGAATTCATTATTATTTTTTTTTTTAAATCACACTTCCTTCAGCATGTCCTTAGATTTTAAATTCATATAAACATCAGAACAGCAATGCTGAAGAGAAGGAAAAATATTAGTGGTTTGGGGTTTTGTGCTGACAGTCCCAGCAGAAACTATTTATGTGCAGTCATATATTGATGTGCATACTTAGATATATTTTCCTGAAGCCTGTAGAGTTTTGTCTAAGCAAGAGCTTCAGAATGTGTGTAAATAAAGAGTGTCTTTTATAATGCGAAGGGTGCACCGTGGCATAAATATTGCAGAGCACATTAAATAAACATGGTCACATATGACCAGGTATCTATTAAATGAGCACATCACAGGAGAGGTTAATTATCTAGGAATGTAACTAGGAACCGTTTAGAATCACTGGAGATTAACTTGCTTTATTTCTGTTTATCTTTCTTCTGAATAGGCTGTGGGTTTTTGCAATGAAGAGTCCCTAAGCAACACAAAGCTTCAGCTCTTCATCAAGTGTAAGGCAAGGGAGTTTTGCCAATCGTCTGAAGTCTTGATAAGCCAAAAATTTTGCTCAATTTTGTGCAAGATATGCTGGCACAAAACAGCACAGCCATTATCCTCTAACCAATTACATACGATGCAACTTTGGGTAAGGCTCATTAGGGGTTAGGGTTAAATATTTATGGGGTTTTTGGATATCTTAAGCAGTTCAGGGGAAGGAAGAAGACTTAATGGTAAGTATCTCTCTCATATATTATGCCCTCCTAAAACGTATACACAGACAATTTAAAAATTCGTTGTTAGTGACAGAGACTAATATCCCAGGAGTAACATAGAGCTACCATATTAATCAGATTTTTCTAGACTGAAAAAGCCATCATTTTGGTCTAGATGTGAAAACACTAATTCTGATGGAATTTGATTTTGCACAGGCCATGAAATTCACAAAAAAATCCATTGTTCAGCCTTTGCAACATAATCAACATTGCAAACATTGTTTAGTTAAGGATATGTTTCTGCAAACCACTCTAGCACAAAGAACTACTGATGAAGAAGGATTTAATCACATAAAATCCTTGAAAGCAAGATGAAGCCAATCCCTTTAAATTACTTAAGTACTGCTTAAACCCTGCAATTAACATATAGTAATAAATATTTCATCTTTAACAAGCCTATTGGGAGTAGTTTGTTAAACATTTATTTCTAGTCACAGGGCATTATGTACAGTCATTTTATCATGTTCTCTATTAGACTATTTTATTTTATCCTCTTTATTTTATCCACAGCTGTGGAGACACTCATCTGGGAAATATACTCTTTCCTCAAATGCAGAGAAAAATAGAACATTTTTTTTCTTCAAACATGTTTTTCTTTTTACTAATTAAGCTTACCTTTGCAAAGTCCTGGCCAGCACACTGCAATGGTTTTTCTTACTACAAATGAGAGCTTTACTGGACCACTCAAGGCATCGCTGCAGGAGTAATCTCACAACCTAGATAAGGACATTTTGTGAGACTGGAGAGAAGAACTATAGCATAGTCAAGCCCTAGACAGAGGATACCAGTAGGATGTTTTCAGGCAGTTTTTGACACTGACCTACTATTTTTGCTTTATTCCATCTCACATCACAGGTACAGGGAGAAATCTATGAGTGCACTAAACATTGCTGCCCATCAGCCAAGACCCCGTGCAGACAGCTGCTATTCCACTGCAAAAACAGATGAAATGTGGTCATTGAAAGCACCACGGAGACAAAACCGTTGTACTGATAATGTCTGATATCCATCCAAGGACACTAATCAAGAGCCAAGCTGAGCTCTGATGCAGGGATTCATGTGTGATACTCTGAGCACACTCTCTCCTCCTGAAGGGGATGAGAACATAAGGCTAGCTGGGTGTGACACAGGCAGAAAGTTTTTCTGTGCTCCTTTATGAAAGTATCAGTGAATTTATGAGCTATTGAATAGGAAGGAAAGATTTCTGCCACAGAAATTATATTCCAGTGTTTCAAGCAGCATCTTTAGTGATGACTGCAGTTGTTTTCCCCTCTAAACAAATTAGAGCTCCATTTGCCACTAATGACTGCATCACTTAAATATCACAAAGGAGCTGCCTGGGTACACTTATTAATAATTAAAATCTCTGAAGAAATCTATGAAATATGAAACATTTTCAAGCAAAGCTAATCTGTAAAAATATTCTTTTTCCTGAAGACATTTCCTTTTTTTCGTTTATTCCTTTCAGATTATAGGCTACATTTTAAACAGTGGCATTGAGAAAAGCACAAGCTGAAATGAGAGTTAATAAATATCTAAAATCAGAAGTGGTTTCAGCAGTTTAAAAAAAAGCTGAAATTAGAAAAGAGGCAATATTCATCTGTTTCCTTCTTCCAAGTATGTTAAATTTCTATTTTAGTCTGCACACTGTTTCCTGCTTTCTTACACTGATAATCAAGAAAATGTACCCACTTAATCTCTGTCCTTGTTCTACATAACTGTGAATCAGCCCATCAAATCAAGACTCCTATTGCTACACAATTGGACAATGTACAACTACTAAATGATCAAAGGGAACAAGAAAAAAAAAAACGTACAAAACTTGATCAGAGCTAAAAGAAATTTTGAATGCCTTTTGCTATTTAAAGTTTCACACTAAAGTTATTCTACTCAGTAACAAAATAAACCTCACCTGCAAAAGTTTTTTGGTGTGCTATAGGCACGAGTTTTCATCAGCACTGAAAGGGTGTATGATAGGTACTAACCGAAGCTCCAAAGCTGCAATGTTGTCCACGAGACACACCTACAGAGAAGCAATCCTGTATCTGTCCATCCCAGAAGAGGGTGATGGCTGCAGCCTGGCAAAAAGCAGGTCACTCTTCTCCCTCACAAAAGGAGAATTGATTTTTAAGGGGTTTGTTTTGTTGATTTTTTTTTTGTTTAAGCAAATCACAAACACGTGCATTTCTCTACTAGCTTTCACTCAAAGGCTTATTTCCCCTTTTCCAAACAAAGCTCACTGCACTTGCATTACAAGTGGCAGTTTTCTACATCCCAAGTGTTTTTTGCCATTGCCTTGTATCAGAAATCCAGGCACACTGGGTTTTTCTCTAAGTCTTAGAGAAGCACTGATAACAAAGTGAAGGATTCCCTTCATCCCAGAACAAGGACCCCCTACCAGTTCCCACTAGTCAGGTTTCTTACCTGCCCATCAAAAGCACAAGCAGCTGGGAGCCTGCAGCCCTCCTTTTGAGCCTCCTTCACAAGTTAAACTGTAACTGTAGTCCTTCATATGGCAGAAATGACCAGCGATGTCCCACTGGGGCCCATGCTGGGACCCTCTGCCCTGCTATGGGTGCTCAGGAGCCCAGCTGCAGCCCTCCATTCTGGGAAAATGAGGTGAAGTTTATAGAGGACAAGGCAAAGACGATGGAGACAGGCCAGATGAGACCAGAACCTCAGCTTTAACCAGCCAACCAGAGGTACCCCTTGCTTATCCATCCCCACACAGGCCAGCCTCATCAGGCATAATTATGTGGTGTGGTCGTTTGTGCTGGATAATTCTTTAGTCTGACAGGTGCTCTGGTAAGTGCCTTGATAGCCCCACCATGGCATTCCATGGCCCAGTACCACCTGAGGAGGTACCAGGGTAATTAAAACATACTGAATTCACTGAACTCATCAGAGAATTGTCAGGGTTGGAAGGGACCCCAAGGATCATCTAATTCCAACCCCCCTGCCATTGGCGGGTACACTTTCCACTAGACGAGGTTGCCCAGAGGCACAATCAGCCTGGCCTTTGCTGTTTCTAAGGATAGGGCTTCCACCACCTCCCTAGGCAACCTGTTCCAGGGTCTTACCACCCACATGGTGAAGAACTTCTTCCTAATATCTAATCTAAATCTACCCTCTAGCTTGGATCCATTCCCCCTAGTCCTATCATTACTGAACACCCTAAAAAGTCCCTCACCAGCTTTCTTGTAGGCCCCCTTCAGATACTGGAGAAGGCCGCGATAAGGTTTCCTCCAGACAACAGATGTTCTCCCTGTATTTGACCAGACTTATTAACTTTAAAAACACATTTTATCTGGTTTTAAGGATTTTCTAGCTTTAGATGATGTTTGACTGTGCCTGTATTTTGATTCTCACATTTGCTGTTTTCCTTCCAAGCTTCAGAACTGTGATTTGGATTTTAATGCAGTCTATTTGGAGAAGAGGCCTATACAACACTTCAGCCCCTTTCAAACACTACAAAGATTAATTGATTGCTGTTTTGTATGTAAAAAGTATTTAACTTGTCAGCTAGTTCTAATAAAGTATCTGTTTTCTGTTAGATCAGAGAGATATTCATAACCTGGTTTAAAGCTGCCATTACAGAAATTTGCACTTATTGTTGATAATGCATCCATTTAATGTGCATCTATTCAAGAAGTTTTTAATTCAAAGGGTCTTGTTGAAGCAGCAGAATTTTGCAAATGAGCATAATCTATTAAGCATTTAGCAATTTTTGATGCTTTAGTAAGCTTTTGAATATTTACTATCTGAAAGTGTAGGCCACAGAAGTAATTCAACAGAAATATATGCTAAGCAAACATGTTTAATTAATTCCAGTATTTAGAAATTAGGGAAGTTAATTCCAGTCAAGTTCCAGCATTTTAAAAGTTCTGCTTAAAACAGAAATGTTTACTTATTAAAAAAAATAAGAACCCAAAATATTCTGCTATAACTTCAATGCTAGTACTACTTTCAACCCAACGATTTTGAGTAATTCTTTTTCTAATCCAAATGCTGTCTTCCTCAAGTTCTACTACATTTAAATAAGCCACTACTGAGGAAACAAACAAAAAAAAAAAAAAAAAACCAACAGAAAAATGAGCTGCCCTAGCACTCTTATGAATGGCATGCTAATATCAGCCCTCAAAGGGAAAACTGTCAAAAAGAACAGCCATAACAGAGAATTTTTTTCTTATATAATTTTTATTGTTTGGTTTTTGGGGTTTTTTTACATTCTTTAATGGAATTTTTATGCAACTATTATGCCACGATCTGGGATACACAATGAAAATGGAAACCTGTCATTAATCACATTTCTATGTTAATTTTGTTCTCTACTTCTGCATATACTGTGGCATAAATGTATTTATTGTATTTCATGCAGCACGGACCTGCCTTATGCAAACTGAGAATACAGTAATTGGTGCCAGCAATGTTTAGCTGTACTCAATTCTTGCCACAGAAACAAGCATTTTAAAAAAGCATTAAAATACTTCGGGTGATGGTTATTGCTTATCAGCTTAATGTTCTGAGCTATAGAAATGGACAGGAAGCAATACTTTCTGCTGTCAACTGCAGTACTTTCCAAGTTCATTAGGTTTCAAAAGCCTGAATTAGCTTCAAAGTTTCAATTAGAGAAGCAGCCCAGGGCAACCAGCCTGATTTTAAAAGGATACTACCCAGTTTCCTGAACATGAGATGAAGTTTGGTTCTGGGTCGGGTCTGAAGTACCTCGACTGTCTATTTTATCTTACCGCGTATGACAGAAGGATTCTTTTTTTAAACCATCGTATTGTCTCCAGGCTTGACCCTTTGAATAAGACAAAAACTTTCAGGCCTTGTGATGTCGCAGCCCATACAGAAGCAGCGGGGTGAAATAGACTGCCCAGAACAGAAGTGTGTCCCAGGAGCATACTCAGCACAGAGAACTGGAGATGGGAGTAAAGTCTCATCTATGTTTTTCTGTCACTTGTTACAATGTACCAAACTGGCTGCTCAGCAGACGACCCTCCAGGCACTGCAGGACACAGGGACCTCTTGCTTCTAGTTACTGCTTCCTACTTCAACACACGCATAGCCATTCCTCTGTGTCTACTATACCACTTAGTCTTTTAATTAGCAGCTCCTTCTGCCAGCCATCAGAAAGAAGTCTCCTGCTACTACATAGTCTAGTGTTGCAGAAACTTGAAGTCACAAGGTTTGCCCAGACCCAAATTCTTCTGGGGCAGAAGGAAATAGATCTCTCTCAACATTGGTTCTTAGTATTATTAAGTGGAGAGGAAAGCAGTGCCCACCTCCTTTCTAGCACCATGGAGGAAGCACAGGTGTTGGCACTCTGAGACCACCCTGCTGTTCAGTGCCTCCCAGGATGCAGAGCACTGTTTTATCAGAAGAGAACCCCTGCTGTCCTCTCCTCTCTAGCACCTACTGCACATCAGTTGTTTAACACACAGCCAGCTCTTGAGGCAGTTTGCTTTTATGTCTATATTGAAAGTGCATGGCAATTGGTATCCTGACAACACAAGGGACTAAAGAAAAAAAAAATTCTATTAGTACTTGTAGAAAAGCACAGCATGTCTCTTTGGTCAGTCAGCAACTGTTGCTTGCTCACCCTTTCTCTTAACTTAAAAAAGAGTGACTAAATTGGGAATTGCCACTTCAGAGGTGAATATATAGCAGCAAGGAGATGAGAGGCAGGGATTAGCGTTGGACAAAGTAGAGAACCTAGAGAACTGTACTTTTTGCACAAACACAGGTTTCTCATCCAAACACAATCTTTTTACAAGTGTCATCAGGTCAAGGAAAAGTAGAACCCAGTAATTTGGTGAAGGAGTTTTCATCCAAAATAAGGATGCTCACAAGACTACAGAGTTGCTAATACCACAGAGCATCCAAGCAGGCAACCCAGGGAGTGGGAGCAATTAGTGGCGTGACTTTTTAAAGTCATTTAATGCTGAATTCTGCTTATCACCCACTGCTCTGTCAGCTGTGGTCTTGTGTAGACTTCTTCCCTGCTCGGTTACACCAACGAACCTGTTTTTTTGGTCCTTTTTATTTCTGCCTTCACCACTCTCTTCCACCTTTCATGTAAGTGGTCCACACCGCTTTTGTTATGACTCATAGTTTAGCAGCTTTGTAATCTGACTTCCTACTTCCAGCCTCCTCTTTACATCACCAGGCTTCCTTACCATGTCCTTCCAACCAGCACAGCTAGCACTATTTCTCTACCAAAGTAATCCATCATTTTTTTTCCCTTTCTGGATTCATTACTCCTCTCCAATATATCTAGAAATAACTGTCAACCATTTCCCTGGTAACAATGCACCTTGTTTCCTTAGTGGCTCCTAAATGTACTCTATTATTTTTCAAGGTTGGGCATTACTACCATGCTGTCCATACTTGCATTACTTACAGTAACTGGACAGCATCCACAGATTGAGATGGAAGCCTCACTGAGCTAGAGACTTCACCCTTGGATAGGAGACTGTCCTTGTGCCAAAGAGGTTCCAGTATAAACAGACAAGTGACAAAAAATGATGGAAGCATGTTGGAATTATTTTATTCCTCATAAACTGGTGAGCAAGGTGCCAATGAATGAAATCAGCTGCTGAATCATTTTATATGGTAAAGCAAAAATACGTAATTTCCAGTATTTTTAATACTTCTTCCCTCTTTTAGATGCAGCCGTTTGAGAGATTACTGGTCAGAGGTGAGTCGGTGCCCTGCAGTTAGAAAGTCTTTCCTTCAAAGGCCTCCAGATTGAAAGCTGTATCCAAAAACCTTCTGAGTGACACTAGATGTGTGTTCTTGTTG
>VWYK01109321.1:0-12273 GCA_013399775.1 Semnornis frantzii
GAAGGCCAGGGAGAAAACACAGAGACTGAACTCCAGCAGATAGAAACTGTTTTGTCTATGTTTGTGTCCTTGTTTTTATACATCTCAGCAAGCCTATGAGTAAAGCAGACATCAGCAGTGTTTGCTTTTCGCAGCCTATAATATAATTTTTCTCATTAAAATATACCACTTAGCCTCAAACCAGCACACTAGTATCCAACATGAACCTCCCCTGGTGCAACTTGAGGCCATTTCCTCTCTTTCTATCACTTGTTCTAGGCAGAATGGACCAACCCCCACCTCACTTCAGCTTCCTTTCAGGGGCTTGTAGAGAAGAGTGAGGTCTCAGCCTCCTCTCCTCCAAGCTAAACATCTCTGAGCTGTTGTGAAACATCAACCTGCAAAGCAAGAGGATGGTTGTGAGCCAGGTGACCCTGGTTGAATGGGTGGCTGTGAAAACTGATTGCACAGCAAACTGCCCATCTGCACAGACTTGGAACAAAAACATTTCAGAGCTCATTTGTGTGTTGATGTTGCCATTTAATGCAGTTCCCAACAAATCATGCAGAGAATTAATGGCCACAACTGATGCTTGTTGCTTTCAAACTGGCCTGGGCAAAAACAGTTGTAGTGTTGGTTGAGGAAGGTGTGTGAAGGGATGGAAGTTGTCTGAAGAAAACTGAATGAAGTCATCCTCACACAGCTGCAGAGACTGAGAATATTCTGGTTTATGGTGTCACTTTATAACCTTCACAATTCCCTCATCAGATTTTCTGCTATTAGTGTAGCTTTGTTCTGTGGTTGTCAAAAAGGTTCATGTAGAACCTGTCCTTTGTTTCCCTGCTGAGTGTCCCTGGTGTGGGCTGGATGGCAGTTTGAGGAGGGATAGCCTTGGCTAGGTTGGAAATTAGGAACAAGTTCTTTACCATGAGGGTGATGGAACACTGGAAGGAGTTGCCCAGGGAGGTGGTTGAGGCCCCATCCATGGAGATATTCAAGGTGAAGCTGGATAGGGTAACCTGACGTAGTGGAGGAAGTCCCTGCTGAGTGCAGAGGGCTTTGGACTGGATGAGCTTTGCAGGTCTCCTCTAACCCAAATCATTCTATGATTCTGATTCTATTTCTTCAGGTTCTTGGTAGCACATCATGGACCCAGAATAACTTCTTACCTCTTCCTAAAAAATAGGACTTCCAAGTTCAAGCAGCCTATGTCCCAGGAGCAGAAGTGCCACTTCTCATTTCCCATCCCCCAAACACCTCCTTTTCCAGAACTCCTATTTTATGGAGACCCTAGACTTCAAATTCACCTCATCAGTTGATAGCAAAATTGCACAGATACTTTGCAAAAGGTTTCACAAACCAATTACTATTTACTCTAACACAGGAAATGTTCAATCCTGATGAAGCAGATAACATCTCCTGTTTGCTTCCTGATCCCTCAGGATATCTCTGCAGCTTTGGCTAGATGGTATTTAAGACCAATTTCTTCCCTTTTCTCCTGGATGGGTACCCTTCCACCTACCCAGGTGCAGGACCTTGCACTTGGCTTTGTTGAATGTCCTGAGGTTGGCCTGGGCACAGCTCTGCACCCTGTCCAGGTCCCTCTGGATGGATCCCGGCCCTCTAGCAAGTGACTGTGCCACACAGCTTGGTGCCATCTGTGCACTTGCTGAGGCTGCACTGATTCCTCTGTCCATGGCACTGACAAAGATGTCAAACAGCCCTGGTGCCAGCACTGACCCCTGAGGGACACCGCTTGGCACTGGTCTGCAGGTGGACATTGTGCCCTTGGTCACCATTCTCTGTGTGCCACCATCCAGCCAGTTCCTTATCCAGCAAGTGGTACTTCTCCTTGAGATAGTTTTGGAATGTAAAACATTCCCCCTCTGTAAGCATTTCCCTCTGCCAGGTTTTCTGCTCAGGGATCCTGCATCTCTGCAACCTCTTCCTGAGGCTCTCAGGCTGTGGTTGCACAGTGCGAAGGTTTGGTCACGACTGTTAGTTTATCTAACACCCTTTGGACCTTTAATTCACTCCTTCTAAAACAGATGCTTTTATCAGATACCCTGATACACTGCCTTGTGGGACAGAGAGTTGAACCAAACTTTCAAATCATGCACCTGCACCTCCCTCATAAGTAACAGTACCAAAACATAGCCCCAGGTTCTACACCTTTTAAAATCAAATATTAGCAGTGAATCAATCTCCCTTGTGTGAAGATTTTCCAGTCCAAACAAAACTCTTCCCAAGACCCAAACCATCCTGTGATTCATGAAGTGTTGGAGAGGATCCAGAGGAGGCCACCAAGATGCTGAGAGGGCTGCAACAGCTCTGCTGTGAGGACAGGCTGAGAGAGTTGGGGTTCTGCAGCCTGGAGAAGAGAAGGCTTCCAGGAGACCTTAGAGTAGCCTCCCAGGACCTGAAGGGTGATCTACAGGAAGGCTGGGGAGGGACTATTGACAAGGTCTTGCAATGACAGAACAAGGGGCAATGGGTTTGAAGTGTCAGAGGGGAGATTGAAAGTGGATGTTAGGAGGAAGTTGTTTACAGTGAGGGTGCCCAGGGAGGTTGTGGCTGCTCCCTCCCTGGAGGCATTCAAGGCCAGGCTGGGTGAGGCCTTGAGGGACCTGTGCTAGTGGGAGGTGTCCCTGCCTATGGCAGGGGGTTGGAACTGCATGATCCTTGAGGTCTTTTCCAACCTTACCATTCTATGATTCTATGATTCTATCATAAATCCATGCTGGTTACTCCTGATAACCTTCTTTTCTTCCATGTGTTTATTTTCAGTCATTTCACTCCAAAATCTCTTCCCTAGGTAAAAAGGGAGCATCTTTAGGGAGTGAAAACCTGAACTATCTTCCTGAGTTAGTAGAGAGCCTGAAGCAGTGGTCCTGAGGATGTGGACTCCCTCAAACTACCTCAAGCCCAACAATCAAACCTCATAAATTGCCTGTCAGCATCATGATGGATTGTGCTACTGTGCACATGAAAACGAAGAGCAAGGCCACAGTCAGGGGGACATGCACAAGCAGTCACAGCTGCCTGTGGAGCTGGGACCCCTTTTGGTTTCTTGAGCAGATGTGTTTAGCATACCAGCAGCTCTGATGGGAATATCTTTGATTTGCTTTCACCTGTGGCATGAACCAGCAGAGGGGAGGCACAGAGTCCAGTTCAGCACACAACAAAAGGAGGCAAAATGTCAGAGGTACCTGCCAAGATAACCCCAGAAATACCAAGAGCAGTTGGCACACACATATTGGCAGAGCCCTGTGCTGTCCAGCTAGCACAGCAAAAGCCTGGGATGAGTTCTCAGGGAAAACTCCATGCAAGGAATTCAGTGGCTCCTGTAGGGAGCAGCTCTGAGCAGCTTGAGAGGATTTCCAAACTGCAAGGTCAAGCAGAGAGGAAAACCAAATCTGGTCATGTGTGTAAAACATGGGTGGTTGTGACAGGGAGGCTGTTGCCATGACATGATGTTCTGGTCTCTCAGCATGATTTGAAGACACTGATTTTCCTCAGTTCTTCCCTTACTGCTCCAGTTCTTCCCTAGCTAAGGCTGAGCACCATGTCTGGGTGGCTTTTAAACACCCCCAGGGATGGGGATTCAGCCTCTTCCCTGGGCAACCTGTTCCAGCCACTGAGAACCCTTTCTGCACAGATTTTCTAATACCCAACTCAAACATCCCCTGGTGCCACTTCACAGGCTCAGGGGTTGGAAGGGACCTAAAGACCTCATCCAGTCCACCCCCCCTGCCACAGCAGGACCATTCTTGAGGCCATTTTCTCTTATTCTGTCACTTGTTACTAAGGAGAAGGGCCCAACCTTCACTTGGCTCCAACCTCCTTTTAGAGAGTTGCAGAGAACCTGAAAGTCTCCTCTCAGTCTCTTCTCCACACTGCACACTCCCAGCTCCCTCAGTTGCCCCTCCCCAGCCCTGTTCTCCAGACCCTTCACCAGCTTCATTGCCTTTCTCTGGACACACTCCAGCACCTCAGTGTCCTTCTTGCAAGTGAGGGGCCCCAAAGTGAACTCAGTACTCAAGGAGTGACCTCACCAGTGCTGAGTACAGGGGCACAATCCCTGCCCTACTCCTGCTGCCCATCCTGCTGATCCAGGCCAGGATGCTAGTGGCCTTCTTGGCCAGCTGGGCACACCCTGGCTCATCTTCAGCCAGCTGTTGACCATCACCCCCAGGTGTTTCTCNGCCATCCCCCCCAGGTGTTTCTCTGCTGGGCAGTTTCCAGCCACTCTGCCCCAAGCCTGGAGCATTCATGGGGGTGTTGTGCCCCAGGGGCAGGACTCAGCACCTGGCCTTTTTGGACCCCATGCAATTGGCTGCAGCACAGCAATCCAACCTGTGCAGGGTCCTCTGCAGGGCCTTCCTACCCTTCAGTAGGTTAACACTAACACCTGCTTTGGTGTCATCTGCAGACTGACTGAGGGTGCTCTCAACCTCCTCATTGACACTACTGGTAAATAAATGATCTTGCACACAATGAAGGAAATGGGAAGCCACAGAATTATTGCTGGACATCATTAGAGTATTCTAAACTTACATATTTTTGTTGCTTGATGATGTCATCCCTCCTTTTAGGAAAAGTTCTCATCTCATGGGCTCAACCCCCAGTGAGACTTGGACAGACTGAGAACTGGGCACAGAGGAACCAAATGAGGGTCAACAAGGACAAGTGCAGAGTCCTGCACCTCGGGAGGAAGAATAAACTGCAGTAGTACAGGTTGGGAGGTGACTGCTGGAGAGCAGCCCTGTGGAGAGGGACCTGGGAGTGCTGGTGGAGGAACATCCATGGGCAGCAATGTGCCCTGGGGGCCAAGAGGGCAATGGGGTCCTGGGGAATATTAAGTAGAGTGTCCAGCAGATCCAGGGAGGTTCTACTCCCCCTCTGCTCTGCTCTGGTCAGACCTCATCTTGAGTTCTGCCTTCAGGTTTGGGCTCCCCAGTTGACAAGGGAGAGGGATCTGCTGGAGAAGGTCCAGCAGAGGGTTGTGAGGATGCTAAGGGAACTGAGCACTGCCTGTGAGGAGACACTGAGGGACCTGGGGCTGCTTAGTCTGCAGAAGACTGAGAGGGGATTTAATCAATGTTTATAACTATCTGAGGGCTGGGGGTCAGGAGAGGGTGGGACAGGCTCTGCTCACTGCTGCCTGGGATAGGACAAGGAGCAATGGATGGAAACTGTAGCACAGGAGGTTCCAGCTCAACACAAGGAGAACTTCTTGCCTGGAAGGGTCCCAGAGCCCTGGCACAGGCTGCCCAGAGAAGTTGTGGAGTCTCCTTCTGTGGAGCCTTTGCAGGCCTGTCTGGATGTGTTCCTGTGTGCCCTGAACTGGGTTGTCTGGTCCTGCTCTGGCAGGGGGGTTGGACTGGATGATCCCTTTGGGTCCCTTCCAACCCCTGACATCCTGTGAGCCTGTGAACTCTGCCAGGGGAGGTTAAGGTTGGAGATTAGGAAAACCATCTTTCCTGCAGGAGATGTCAGAGATTGGAACAGGCTGCACATGGAGGTGGTGAATGTGTTCAAGAAACCTGTAGCCATGGCACTTGAGGCCATGGTTTAATGCCCATGGTGGTGTTGGGTTGATAGTTGAACATCTTGGAGGTCTTTCCAACTGAAATAATTCTGTGATCCTATGATTCTAATCTCTAATCCCAGGGGGCAAAAAGCTCCCACTGTGTCAGCTCACTCTGTCATTTCCTCATCAGCACAAAACCATAAAGGCTTCCTGGCTCAGATAAAAACACCTCTGGGTGCAGATGAGGGCCAAGCTTCCTGATTACCCATCCCCTTGCTGACCATCCAGTAGGGAACACCATGCTCTGAGCAGAAGCACAGCTTGGGTGTTTCTCAGCACAGAGCAGCACTTACTTTGTGCAGACACAGCAAGCTTCTGCTTTACTGCTCTCTGATAGAAGGGTTGGAGGCACCTGGGAGAGGGGAAATTCATGGAGATTTGGAATGGAAGTGGATATCTGGCTGGAGAGCAGCCCTGGAAAGAGGGACTTGGGGGTGCTGGTGGATAAGAAGCTCAACATGAGGCAGCAGTGTGCACTTGCAGCTCAGAGAGCAACCAGAGCCTGGGCTGCAGCAAGAGCAGTGTGGGCAGCAGGGCAAGGGAGGGGATTCTGCCCCTCTGCTGCACTCTGGTAAAACCCCACCTGGAGTACTGCATCCAGTTCTGGAGCCCCTGGGACAAGAAGGATGTGGAGGTGCTGCAGCATGTCCAGAGAAGGGCTACGAGGATGCTCAGAGCACTGCAGCAGCTCTGCTATGAGGACAGGCTGAGAGAGTTGAGGCTGTTCAGCTTTGGAGAAAAGGCTCTAAAGAGACTTTATTGTGGCCTTCCAGTGTCTGAAGGAAGCTACAGAAAAGCTTGGGGAGGGACTTTTTAGGCTGTCAGGTAGTGATAGGACTGAGGGGAATGGATCAAAACCATAAATGGGTAGATTCAGCCTGGGTGTTAGGTAGTTCTTCCCCATGAGGGTGGTGAGACCTTGGAATGGGTTGCCCAAGGAGGTGGTGGAAGCCTCATTCCTGGAGGTCTTTAAGGTCAGTCTGGATGTGGCTCTGAGCAACCTGATCTACTCTGAGGTGTCCCTGCTCTTGGCAGGGGGATCGGAACCAGATAATCCTTGAGGTCCCTTCCAGCCCTGACAATTCAATGGTTCTATGAAATAAGATGTCTCCTGTCAGCTGCTCTGGTTCAGGACAGAAAACAAGAACTATTCATACTCCCAGCCCTAGATGTACAAAAATCAGAGGACTTTTGGAAGGAAGGTGTAAAGTGTAGATCACACACACACACATTTTCTCATGCCTGCTTTATGCTGTCCACAGGGCAGGACCATATGTTCTACATTAGAGAGGCAGTAACTGTGCTTCTGAAAAAAACACAGCATCCCATATCCCATATTCAATTAAAAATATGTGCTGTGCATGCCTGCTTGCCATAGGCAATGTCTTCTAACAGCTGGCTTAGACAGAGGCACTGGGATTGTTTAGTCTGGAGAGGAGAAGGCTGAGGGGAGACCTCATTGCTCTCTACAACTCCCAGAAAGGAGGTTGCAGTGAGGGGGGGTTGGGGGTGTTGGGCTCTTCTTTGTAGTATCAGGTGATAAAATGAAAGGAACTGGCCTGAAATTGTGTCAGGGGGAGTTTAGTTTGAAAAGGAGAAAAAAATTCTTTGCTCCAAGAGTGGTTGGGGATTGGAAGAGACTGCCCAGGGAGGTGATGGAGTCACCATGTCTGGAGGAGTTCAAGAAACCTGTGGCCCTGGCACTTTGGGACAGGGTTTAGTGGACATGGTGGGGTTGGATTAATGGTTGGACTGGATGGTATTAGAGGGTTTTGGCAATTGAAACAGTTGTATGATTCTGTGAAGAGCTGAAGGGTAGAAATTCCTATCTGGCTTGAGAGCACCTGCAAGTGGTGAGACACAAGCCTTTAACAGCCTCACTGGGCAGGCTGTGCGAGCAGTGTCTGCCCACAGCCTCATTAGGGCATTTTCTGCTGACACTTGTTAGACAGTTGGCTGCTGTGTGCAAGACAGAGTCAAAGAATTGCTGGTAGGGTGGAAAGGTGGAAGCTGTGAAGAGAAGAGGAGGCAAAAAGAGAAGGCTTTTCTTCTTAACAAAGCGGAAAGCCACAAGGATGAAAGGCTGACCTGGCAAAGGCTGTAAAGTTGAGCAGCTTCCATCTCAAGGCTGGGCTGTTGTCATGCCCAGCCTTTTATTCCATGTTTGCTGGAGCTCAGGGGCATGTCACACACTTGTGAGAACTTTGCCAGAGTGTTGATGTAATAATGTGTCAGTAACCGAATGATTTGTTTTTCCTCTGGACATTGATTGAAGAAATTCTTATTACATTTTATAGCTTGCTTGGCCTTGGTATGAGAGTCAAGACATAAATTGGACCATAAATTGGCCTGTGTCAGAATCTGCATTGAAGTGACATCAAATACATGTCATCACGTTGGTGCTTCAGCTAACAGCAGGCACCCAACGCTGCCTGTCAACTTGATCAAACGCTAGACCCCCTCACATCTTTGCCATGTGGCACAGTTGAACAGTTAGAGTGAAGGCTGTGGAGGTATCTCCTGCCACGATCCCAGAGAATGCTGCAGTAAGAAAATAAATTTTCTTCGCAGGCCGAATTGATTTGCTTCAGCTTATTGCAAAGTAACAACCTCCAGTGCGAGCGCTGCAGGTATATGCATATAAATAAAAATTGACACCAAAGAAATATATGGATACACTGAGAGGAGAAGAGAGCATACATAACTGAGATATATTTATCCCACAAGCAAGGCAAGACTTGATAATTCATGAGTGGCAAAGATGCAGTTGAGTTATGGAGATCTTCCCTCTGGAGTCGAATAAATATCACGTCTGGACTCAGCCCATTATATAGCATGATTAATAGAAGGGAAGGCTTCCAGTAGGCTGGGCTTGGTTTGAAACATTTAGAGGCTGCATTCTCTTCCTAATTTGCAAGCTACCAAAAATCCTCGTGGTGGTTTGGATTTGGAAAGCTGCATTTTGATCATAATGATTTCTTTAGAGGAGGGCAAGTTTCTATTTACGACCCTTCAACGAGAAATCAGAATCATTTTGGTTAGACATTGGACTTTGTCTACAGCAGGTTAGTGGCTCAGTCTTCATCAGAAAGCTGCAGCATAGCTTAGTGCCATGGGGAACCTGTAGCACCTTCTGGGTTAGTTGATTAGGTGAGTGGCTACATGGGAAGTTCTTTTAAATAATGAGCTACATGGTGAGGTAATTGGATGAGCAGCTACATGGTTAGATGATCAGTTGAGCTTTGTGGCTGGATGATTAGATGAGCTTCATAGTTAGCTGACAAGATGAGCAGCTACATGGCTAGATGATTAGATGAGCAGCTACATGGCTAGATGATTAGATGAGCAGCTACATGGCTAGATGATTAGATGAGCAGCTACATGGCTAGATGATTAGATGAGCAGCTACATGGCTAGATGATTAGATGAGCAGCTATATGGTTAGTTAATTAGATGAGCAGCTACATGGCTAGATGATTAGATGAGTAGCTACATGGTTAGTTAATTAGATGAGCAGCTACATGGCTAGACGATCAGTTGAGCTTTGTGGCTAGATAATTAGATGAGCTTCATAGTTAGCTGACTATCTAGCAGCTACATGGCTAGATGATTAGATGAGCAGCTATATGGTTAGTTAATTAGATGAGCAGCTACATGGTTAGATGATTAGATGAGCAGCTACATGGTTAGTTAATTAGATGAGCAGCTACATGGCTAGATGATCAGTTGAGCTTTATGCCTAGATGATTAGATGAGCTTCATGATTAGCTGACTAGATGAGCAGCTACATGGCTAGTTAATTAGATGAGCAGCTACCTGACTGGTTGACTAGATGAGCTTCATGGTTAGCTGACTAAATGAGCAGCTACATATTTAGCTGACTAGATGGGCAGCTACATGGCTAGATAACTAGATGAGCTTCATGTTTAGCTGACTAGATGAGCAGCTACATACCTAGATGATTAGATGAGCAGCTACATGGTTAGTTAGTTAGATGAGCAGCTACATGACTAGTTGATTAGATGAGCTATGTGGCTAGTTAATTAGATGAGCAGCTACATGACTAGCTGATTAGGTGAGCTACATGGCTAGTTAATTAGATGAGCAGCTACATGGCTAGCTGATTAGGTGAGCTACATGGTTAGTTAATTAGATGAGCAGCTCCATGGCTAGCTGATTAGGTGAGCTACATGGTTAGTTAATTAGATGAGCAGCTCCATGGCTAGCTGATTAGAGGAGCTACATGGTTAGTTAATTAGATGAGCAGCTCCATGCTTAGTTCTTTCAGCTAAGCAGCTCCATTAGTTAATTAGATGAGCTACAAGACCAGTTGATGCTAGGATGAGCAGCTACACCTCGCTTGGGGTAAACCATCATTTGCCCATTCCCTTCACCACCACCGTGAGGACTGCCAACTCCCACCCGTTTCACTCTGCTGTCAGCTGCCCTCCCCTCTTGCTGAACACCACAGGCACTGCAAGCAGGAGCCTCTTCACCACAGCTGGGTCACCAGCAGACAACAGGCTTCTCCTTGAGTACTCATCTGTGGAGACAGACAGTAGCCAAACGTGGAGCAGCAAGCCACAGAAGGTGGCCTGGTGGTGTTTTATGACTCTCTCTCTCTCTAAGTCAATATCTTTTTCTTGCTTAGATTTCAGCTACTCCATACCATGTAAATGTCAGCACTGTGACCTACTTGCTTGTAACTGTAATAGAAAACTCCTGGTAATGTGCCTGTCCAACAGCCCTAAATCATGAGACCTTCCTGTGGGCCAAAACTACCTCACAAAACTGCCAAAACCTTAGGTTTTTTTTCATTGCCAGCACCAACAATGCCCCGAGGTTCTTTTAGCATAAAATTGGTAACATACAGAAAACTGAAAATGTTGAGACAGCATTGAGGAGTAATTTTATTAACTCAAGAGAGTTGTATGACTGTCAGAAAGAGAAAAGAGCCAGACCTACAGAAATCCATGTGGAAATAAAAAACAAAGGGATAATGGCATGCACTGCAGAACTGGTTTCTGTTCACTTAGTTCATTAGGAAAAGCTCATTTTTTTTAATTGAAGACTGCCAGAACAGGGGAGAACATCCCAGAACTTTCCTCAGCATAAAGACTGGACCTTGTCTGCAGGCCTGGGAAGGGTGCAGTGAAGGCTATGTCACATACACAGCTGAAATATGCCACAGAGTGAAGTGCTGAAAGGGGAAACGCGAGTGGATATTTATGCTCCGCGAAGTTTCGTCTGACACCTTAGGAGTGAGGGACTTGTTTGTCATCTCTTTGACGAGTCAGAAGGAATTCCAGAGCAGAGAGGCACCTTGAATCCACTGTAAATCCTCTGCCTTGTTATCTTTCAGGGATCTGCAGGGCTGCAGCAGAGGAGGTGTTAGCTTTGTTTTACTGTTTGCACAGCTGCAGGAGTTCTGCCTGTGCCCACAAACCTACCTCTATCAAAGGGTCTTCAGGGCTGCTGTTCCAAAACCCAGCTCAGGGCAGGAAAGCCAAAACACAGAACACTTCCAGGAAAAAGTGACTCTTGCAAACTGTTAATGAGAGCTTCTTGGAGAAATCTGCTTCTCGTGCCTTGTTGATAAGCATTTAAAATCTTTGCTCTAAGAGGGACACTCTGGCTCTTGGTGCCTGGCTCCCTTGCTGTGCTCCCCTCTTCTCTTTTCCTAAGCACATTTTTAATTGGTTTGGACATGCAAGTTGCTCTACAGGACTTCTTTAACAGGAGCAGGATGGTGCAGATAGAACAATTCTGCTGTTCCACAGCATCTCCTGTTACTCTTTTGCACCTGTAGCAGAGAAATACATTGAAAACCTCTAGTTCTGACCACCTTGCACTGAAAAAAAATAATAAATGGAAGAAAAGGCAGGCAAAATGGCGGTAGCATTTTACATTATTTAGTTTTTTCCTTATCCATATCACCAAACAAAGAAGTTGCCTCTACTTAATGCTTCCTTAAATTAACTGTGACTTAGAGATGAGTAACCCTGGTCAGGATTCAGTCACAAGATTCACTGAGATAATGTCTCTGATTTTTTTTCAAGGCTTAAATACTGGCAGAAAACTGAGTCAAGAACTCAGTACATCCCTTTATTAAGCTTTTGAAACCTACTCTGTGTCCTTTCCTCTAATGAAAGTTACTCCTAAGCCAGCACATCTGGAGAAACAAAGGAGTGAGCAGATTTTCTCAATCCTTGGTGTCCGCAGCAAAGAGAAGTGTTGGCATCAAGCTGGCTCTGGCTCCTTCATTTCACTTCACACTGCCTCAACCTACCTCAGTGCTGCCAGGAACCTTGGGCTGTGTGGACTTTATGCAGGCAATGGGTTTGAACTGGCAGAGGGGAGATTGAAACTGGATGTTAGGAGGAAGTTCTTTACAGTGAGGGTGGTGAGACACTGGCACAGGTTGCCAAGGGAGGTTGTGGAGCACAGAATCACCCAATCCAACCAAAGATCACGTTGGGTGATTCTGTGCTCCACAACCTCCCTGGAGGTGTTCAAGGCCAGGTTGGATAAGGCCTTGAGGGACCTGTGCTAGTGGGAGGTGTCCCTGCCTATAGCAGGGGATTGGAACTGGCTGAGCTTTGAGGTCCCTTCCAACCTTACCGTTCTATGATTCTATGATTCTGTCCCCCCAAGTCACCTTTCCTCTGGATGATGGAAGGACTGGAATATCTGTCTGGTGA
>VWYK01109322.1:8496-40581 GCA_013399775.1 Semnornis frantzii
TTTTTTTTTTTTTTTTTAACAAGGGCTGTTGGAGGAAATGGGCTGAGTGTCAGCATCCAGATTTGATCAGCATCATTAATCCTGACTTCTAAAGCAGGCAGCTCACACAGGGCAGGTGTCAGGATCAAATATGTTGTTTAAGTGTGCACGAGAAGAACAAGCACCGGTCTGCCTCGCAGCCTGCAGCTCTCCAGAGCCTGTGAACCACACTTTCATGTCACCAGACCAGCCAGCTGGAACAGCCCTGGGACCACTCCTCTCAGCAGTCAGAATGGCTCCTGCACCATTCCCTGCAGGGCAATCTGCCTCTGGACGTGCTAAGAGAGCTGAGGCAGCACCTCTCAGAAGCACGGCCGTGGCCTGCTACATTGACTCACGTTCTTTGGCCCCCGCTGGGTAAATTTAGGCTACTGAAATGTGTGTTGGGAGCCACACAGCATAAGCAACACAGCATGTCCTGCTATGTCATGGTGGAGAATAGTTTCTGGAGTGTCAGGAGCACGTGGAGTCCTTGATGTCATGTTGCACTTCTGTCTGGTATAAGCAAACTTTTATGTGTATTTGGCACAGCTATGAGGGCGCAGAGGACAGGTTGAAGGTTTGGCAGAAACCTCAGGTTAATCTCAGATGGTGTTCAAGTCAAAGAGCTTTAGTGTGCAAGAGACATTGCACAGACCAGTGCTGAGGGATCTGCACTGCTGAAAGCCAGACAGCATCTGGAGACATGGACTGCACAAAAGCCTCAGGCACTGCTCCATGCCCAGCCTTTTCCAGGTGTCTGAGTTCCATGGCCAGTGGAACACTGATGCGCAGAGACCCCAGGAATGCCTGTCAATGGAGGGAGCTGTAAGCCTCACATCTGTGTTATGGTGTCTGTAGGAGGACCCCAGGTATCTTTCCATGCCAGCTGCTGCAGGCCCTTCTCAAGGGTCTTGCCTGGGAATTGTACCCAGGATTTTCCTAAAGGAGGTGTGCAGGCAGCACCAGTCCAGAACACTCCCCTGTACTGCAGACATGAGATTTTCCTTCTCTCTGGCTCTGATTTTTCTTCACAACTCGTGTCCAAAGCAAGTGATAATAGTGACCCCTTCTACCCACTGGCTAGTGTGGAAGCCCCCAGGCAGAGCCCTACACAGCCTTCACCTTGCTTGCTTCAGGGAATGGGCAAACCACACTCTTCACTCCTAGGAGGAACAGGCCTGTTAGTGGCCAGGCAGATGCTTCAGGCATGCCCTGCTTCACACCAGGTTGTTTCCACGCTGAGTGGGGCAGCCTGCTGCAGCACTTCCACCTCCCACAAAGGCATCGCTCACTTGCAGTGCTCTTCCCATCACAAATCCCACAAAGAGCCAGAGCAGCATTTCTCCTGCTCACACACAGACCCATCCCAGCCTACAGCAGTGGCTGCACAGGATAGGGACATTTTCAATCAAAACCACCATTAGCTGTCCTTACTAGGGACACTGCCACGAGGCTCTGGGGATGGAAGGTGAGTAAGCAGAGAAGCATGAGAAATCTGAGCGTGGACAAAGGGGACTTGTATCAGGAGCAAGTGGGAGAAGATAAGGACTGCCAAGCTTTTAAGAGGAATTGGAATTTAATGAAGTGATTGAACAAAGAAATTGAAAGCCTCCTTTGCAAGGGTTGAATGGATCTGAGCAATACTTGGCTGCATTACAGAGCTGTTATTTAATTTTGAACAACGTGGAAGCTTTCAATGCACTTCATAATTCTATTGACATTTATGATTTGAGATACTTGGTTTTGAAAACACAAACACAACACTGCTCTGTCTCTCACCCAAGAGAATTGGGAATCAGTGCCTGCAGCTCTTCAGTTCAGCAGATCTGGGACCTGCTTGCCATGGGCCAGCTTCTACCTCCCTCCATTGCTGCTATCAGACAGGGACCTTGTGCTTTGCAGAGCTGAATTATTCAATCCTGAATAATTTGACACCTGTAAAATTGGCTTGGTTTATATTTATCTTGCAAGCTGTGGCTCTGGTTTTGCTCCTGAGAAAGCCCCTACCCCTCTCATGCCATGCTCAGGCCAGGATTCTTTCTGCAATGAGCAGAGCTGTGGACACATCACCGAGAAATCAACAGCAAAGCTCACACAGCTTGCTCTTGTTAGATCCCTGACTGCAAGGAGGGACTAAGGACTCACTCCTGGGGACTCCAGGGCATGCACATTGCTACAGAGAGCTCTGGGGGGCAGGGGTGTGCATGTGCACATGAGGCTGTACAACAGAAACTGTCTGGGTACTTCTGGGTCATTCCCCTTCCTCTGACGAAAAATGCCACAGACACACCAATCTGAGAGCTTGGGCCTCGAGTCTCCTTCCAGGACCCAGATCCAACTGATCTATTTCAAAGGCTGGAGCTGCTCACACGTGAGGGCAGATGTTGCCAGTGATCGTCTGCCTTCCGATCCCTGCGGCAAGCTTGAAAGGAATGAGGCTGCAATGCTGCTCTCACTCATGGGCATGCAGTGCCATTGGCTGGACAAGATGTTTTAAACCCTTGGAGCAGACTTGGGCCCTGCATCTCCACACCCTGAGAACAGCAGAGAACTTGACCCTGGGTCTTTGCTACCAGACGCATTTGCCGAGTATGACCAATTTGTAAGGCCCAACATTACACTCACTAGTTAGTGGATGAAGAGCACTTTGAAGATGAAAAGTGCTATGAGGATTTCCCTATTCCTGCCAGAGCAAAGCTCCCATGCCCAAGCCGTGTGTGTTAAATGTAAAGCATTACCCCCAAGGCTCTGTCTGAGCAGAGTCTGCCCACGTGCCCCATTGTTCTGCCTCCATCTGTGGTTTCAAGCTGACTCTGTGCAGTCAGCGACAGGGCAGTGCTGCAGGAACGGTGGGAGGCTCCTCTGCACACAACGGCAAGGCAAGATTGGGATTTTACAGCCCTGTCAGGGAGCAGTAACCCAACGGCCACCTCGGGTCGCGGCAGAGGTGGAGGATGCACTGGAGATGGGGCAGTGCATCACTGCTGCTGTGGGACAGCAGGCTGGAGGTGAGGAGGGTGAAGGAAAACAGAAAGGAGAAGAGAAAAGGAGCACAAGAAAAATCCCCCTCCTGACTGCTCCATGCCTGGCTGCTGCTGTGTGAGGCTGTGACACCAGCATGGGAAAGCAGCTGAGTCACAGGTCTGCACCAAGTGGAAAAGTCAAGAGCCTCACGCTTCACACAGGGAGACAAAGTCCCCTTTTGTCAGCAGCTTTGCTGAAAATGCCCCCTCTGAGCTCCCACAGCCAGCCTGCGTGCCCATGCAGCCAAAAGGGCATTGCCAGATGGGAGCTGGAAACAGCAGAGAGGACAGCAAAGCCCATGGGAACTTGTCCATTGATTTCAGAGACTTCAGATCAGACCCTGAGCGAGGCAGGACTTGTGTGCTCAATGCTAAATTCTGCTCCAGCTCCACAGAGGAGGAAGAGGGCCAGGTAGAAAAATGGGAAAGATAAGAAGTGAAGCTGCCTCTCATTTTGTTTTTCACTTCAGTAAAGCTTCTGCTGTTTCACAAACCAGTGGGTGCAGAGGCAAAGGGAGACCAAAAGGGCCAAACCACTAGCTGAAGGAAGAATTTGCAGTGCTGAGCTGGGTAAGGCTGCCCTTTGCCAGACAGCACTTCTGATCTGCAGGCACACAGAGCCTTCTCAATTGCCAGGGTCATTATTTGTAGATGGCAGAGAAACCTGACAGGTAGTGCAGGACACATAATAAGCTGGAATGAGCAGTGATGTTAATCCAGTCCCATGGAAGATCAGGCTCATCACAGGATCCCATTGGCAGTGCACAGCAGCAGCCCTGCTGGCACTCAGGAGTGTCTTTCATCTAAGTGCAGGCTTCAGTCCATTTGCTGTGTCCTCCTCTGCTCCCAGGCACTTGCAGCAGCAGTCTGTCCACCCAGGGTTACCCCAGCCCCCCATCTGACCCATGTTTTGTTGGAGCCTGGCTGCATTTGATTTCACTTCCCTAAACCATCTCCAGGAAGGAGGAGGTTGGTAACAACCTTAGCAGTGCATGTAAAAATGCACTCAGCTCTCCCCCCTGCAGCACTTAGGGTTGCAGGCTGAGTTTCAGCTCTCACACATTTTCTATTTATGGTGACTCCTAGATGCAGCATCACTGAGCATCCCAGTGGCCCTCCTCACTTTCAGCTAGGCAGAATATGTCTACGAAGAAGGCAAGACTGAAGCTAAAGATACTTTTTCCTCCAGCAGCCCCTTGACAGCCTTCAGCACAGGAGTGACAGCTAGGGATTTATAGCTGGGCTGCTGAGCCCAGGCAGCCAGACATCCTGCTCTGTGCTTCTGTGGGGTGCTTGGCAGACAGGAGACAGCTGCTGAACCAGCATGGTGTGGAGGATGCCTTTAGTCAGCACTTTGAGAAGCACCTTCCTGAATGTTTATTGCATTCAAGTTTGTCTGCACAGTTCACGGATTCAAGACGTGAGGCTGAGCTGCATTTGACTTCAGTGGAAATTGCTCCCAACTTCTTGAACACTTGGGCCTGCTCCTTATTTTTGGCACTTGAATTTGCACTGTGGTCTCTGAACTTTACTACTTTGATAGTAACCAGAGTGTTCCATGCTAACAAAACAGAGAATCAAGTGACTACAACTTTTCAGTGCTGCTGCAGAGAAAGCTGTGAGACACAGCAAAAGGCAAGCAAAGAACCTCTCCTGGGCCACCTGCCCTGGCTGATCCTGCTCGGGCAGTGGGGTTTGACTGGATGATCTCTGGAGGTCCCTTTCAACCCCTGAAGTTCTGTGACTGTGTGATACTTGGAACAGTGTTGGACCACACTGTCCACGTGTCAGCTTGCAGGCTCCTGCCTCCACTGCCTGAATTGTCAGTGAGGAGTCTTCCCCAAGGCATGGTGAACTCGGGTCCCTCTGCCCCACCAGCACAGCACAGCACAGCACAGCACAGCACAGCACAGCACAGCACAGCACAGCACAGCACAGCACAGCAGTGCACCTTTGGCTAAATTTGGCAGTGAATTACATCTGGAAGTTGCAGCCTAAGTCCTCCTGATGTGCAGGTGTTTGTCCTTAAAGCCTTTACTTCTCATCTGCACACACAGAAAAACTGGCCAAGGGAGAGCAAATCTTGCCAGAAAGTGCAGTTCTGGGAAGATCAGAGCATTGGGAAATCAAATTTAATTGCTTCGAGTTGCACAAAGGGAGAAATATTTTTTTTCCAATATTGAAACACTAGTTTTCAACTTAAGAAATATTTCATTCTTTTCAACACTGTTCTAAGATGGAATTTTTCATTTAAAACACATCCCAAGTTGCAAGTAAGAAGGCTGAGCACCTCCAAATAAAGTCGAGTGCTACAGATCAACCCAAACCCATTTTTTCTGGCCTTGCATTTTCTTGGAGAGCCTAACAAAACCCTTCTAGGCCAGGATGTGCTCGGGTAAACTTTTCATTTTCCAAGCTCTACTTGCAGAGGATGTTGCCAGCATCAGCTGTTAGTGCTACCAGCTCCCCTGGAGTTCACAGGTGTAAGGTGACCACAGGAATGCCTCACTTTCCTGACTGTGCACCATGGGCCCCTCCTGCCTGCTGCAGTGTAGTGCGGCACACTGCCATGGGGGACAGGCAGAGCCAAGAGGCATTCAGACAGGATGCATGGCAAAAGAAGTCACTCAGACTTTGGTAAAGAGGGGCACAGAAGTGTGAAGCTCAGCCACGCTGACTCTGCAGAGCTTTGTGTTAGCAGCAGCAGGGGCCCTGAGAAGCCTGTTGGATCTTCTAGTGGTGCTAAATGTGGCTGTGACTGTGGCACCTTCTCCATCTGCACCCCCCACGCAATCCACGTGCCAGACCTTGCTGGCTCAGGGACAAATTAGTTTTCGCATGCTGAGCTCTAAGATATTGCATCCATGGGGGGAGGGGTGGTGGTGAGTTAATTGCAGTTGTTCCAAAGCTGAGGAAGTTAAGCTTATCTCTCTGCCTGCATATGGGGAGCTCGTGTCCTGCACCCGCCAGCTTACGCAAGATGGTTTCTAGGCAACTTCTGTAAGTCATGGTGGAAGAGAAATGTGAATTAAAATTAAACCCCAAACCCAAACGAGTCAAACAAAGCAAGCAGCAGGTATCTCGCACAGAGCCAGTTCTGACCAAAGTCTTCTATGGGATTAATGTTACTTTACTGTTAAGGGGAGAAAAAGTGGCAGCCCTGGGCCAGCATCCCTCAGGACACACCTGCTAAGTGTGTTTATGTGGGCACCACACACAGCTGGAGTGTGTTAAGAGACCTGGCATGCCACGTTCCTGTGATGGCATTACTTGACCACTGAAATGCCACTACCTACATGTTGCATGAACAGCAGCCTGCACACAGCTAGAGGCTGGCAACAGTGTCATTAACTCTGCTTCTTTCACCTTGCCCAAAGAATTTTCCTTTGTATCTACCTCTCTTTTTTTCAAGGGATTGCTAAACTTTAGGCCAAAAAAACCCCAACCAGCTGGGAGCTGCCTCTCTTTGCTTCTTTTCCATGTGATCCAGAAATGAGGAGGGTGTCTCACCTGCAGTATTAGGAACGGACTGCTGCACTTTTTGAGCCTCAGCCCAAGTTCAGGACTAAGGCGAGGTGATCCTGCCCCCCTCAAAATTTATTCTTCCAACATCTTCCCCAATTCACTGAACTCCAGAGGTCTCAGACAGAACACGACCTCAGCCATGTACACCCAGAACTGTGTCCTTTTCCCAGCAGCAGGGCAGAATTGAGAGCTCAGTGCCAGAGCTGGATGTGGTTTGGCAGCCTGCACTGTCAGCTTTGCTTCTGAGCCACTCTACGTGGCTAGGCATGGACAAGAGCCTTAGCAGTGGCCAGGTGTGCTCTGGAAACCTGTGGTGCTTTCAGGCATTTGAAAGAATGGTCACTGACTCTCAAAGGGTCTGCAAACTACTGCCAGGAAAGTTACAGATGGGTGAGCATACATCACCTCACAGAGATGCTGAGCTGTTCAGTGTCATTTCCTGAGCTATATGGGACTGCAAGAGGGGTCCTCTGAAGAAGTGAGTAGTGATGGATTAAGTATCCTTCTGAACAGCCATTTCAAACCAGCAGCAGAGTCTCAAGCAATTTTTTAGGCTGAAGGACAGGAGCAGCTAACCAGCATCAGGATAGATTGCTTTGGAAATGCTTCATTTCCATGCTGTGTGGATCCTTGTAGGGGAAGCAGGCTGCCCAGAGAGGCTGTGGATCTCCTCAAAGCCAACCTGGATGTGTTCCTGTGTGGCCTGCCCTAGGTGATGCTGCTCTGGCAGGAGGGGTTGACCCCATGATCTGTGGAGGTCCCTTCCAACCTCTGATATTCTGTGACTCTATGAATTCCCTTGAAATCCACTAAAATCACAGAATTAACCAGGTTGGAAAAGACCTCTGGGATCATCAAGTCCAACCTATCACCTAACCCTTCTAATTAACTAATCCATGGCACTCAGTGCCTCATCCAACCTCCTCTTAAACACCTCCAGGAATGGGGACTCCACCACCTCCCCAGGCAGCCCATTCCAATGCCAATCACTCTTTCCATGAAGAATTTCTTCCTAACACCCACCCTGAACCTGCCCTGGCGCAGCTTGAGGCTGTGTCCTCTTGTTCTGTCCCTGGGTGCCTGGCAGCAGAGCCCAACCCCAGCTGGCTACGACCTCCCTTCAGGCAGCTGCAGACAGCAATGAGGTCTGCCCTGAGCCTCCTCTCCTCCAGGCTGCACACCCCCAGCTCCCTCAGCCTCTCCTCACAGGGCTGTCCTCCAGGCCCCTCACTACTCCAGTTTATACCAATGGCATCAAAACCTGTTCCCCCTCTATAAAAGAGGCTCCATTAAGGTGAGTATGATCCAGAAATGTAAGGGCTGTTAATATTAATAATTCCTTACTAGCAGCATTTTGAAGCCTTTCAAAGACAGGAAGGAAAAGCAGAGCTGTGTGGAGCTGCACAGGAGGCCAACCTCATGGTCCTGTCTTGTCTTAGAGTCTATTGCTTCTCCCTAGTAAAGTGTCCATGTCCTCACTTGAAGGCATCTGCAGGTCAGCTGCTCTGTCAGCTGATGGACCAGTTTCTATTTCTGAGGACAGAAACCTTAGGCTGACTTTTCTGACACCACAGGGCATTTCAGTGAAGAAATTCCACCCACAACCCCAAACTCCAGGTTGCCAATTTTTAACTTATTTTGTCATTCTTTGTATGCAAACAGTGTACCAAGAGGCACAGCAACCTTACTGCAGGTGTCAGCAGCTCATCCACACAGGACATACTTCCAAATGAAGGGGGCTACACACCAGCATCATCTGTCTTCAGCCTGGCTCTGCTAGCCCTCAAATCCTGTGGAGATTCTCAGGGCAGCTGCCAGTGCACTAAGCTCTCCTTGCAGAGACCTTCACAGTCAGTGATGCTGAAATGAGAGGAGCATTCCCTCTCCCAATGTCTCTTCCATGGGATGCCTTTCAGGTCTGCAGATCTGCCCAGATATGCCGTGGTGGAGAAGATCACAAAGGCCCCCTGGGCACTGCAGAACCTGGTCCGGCTGGCAGCTGTCCTTCCCAGCCCCTGCTCCCTCTGTGTTTTTTCCAAGCATATTTAAAGCTCCCTTTGGTGTAATTGGTGATTTCCCCTCCCTCCTCCAGGTTAGGTTAAAAGGGGCAGGAGGTCCTTCCCCGTGCTGATTTGTTTTCCTGACCTTTCAGATCATGCAGAGAAGATCAGCAAAAAAGCACTGGAAATGGAGAACAAAAGCACAGTGCTTGCTCTCCTTTAAAGAAGGAAGACAAACACAAGAGTTAGCACTGAGCAGGACATAAACTGTCTGCTGAGGAAAAGCAAGAAGCTGCCCACAAGGATAAGGGACTGTGAGGAGCTCCACTCTGCATTGCAATGCCAGTGAGCAGGCTGTGAGATGGAGTCAGCCTCCAGAGAGCAGCAATCCTCTCAGAGCTTTTTCTTTTGACTCTCCGGAGGAATTTAATTTAAAGGATAAAGCCTACTTCCAAATAAAAGCAAATCAGATAAATTATTTTTAATCCCTGATATTCACACCCTGCTATTAGGCCACTCCCCACCACAGAGCACTGTGTGTGGTACCATGATCTGTGCTTAATTCCTCCCATGCATTCCATACCACTTGATACTCATCTTCCCTCCCCTATCTTGTAGCACTGCTGTGCCATGCTGTATCCCACACTGCAAGCAGACAAACGAAGTGCTTGGTACAAAGCCTTAACCAAGGTCACAGGGATGTGGTGAATATTAATAATTGCTTATTCAGAGCTTTTATATCCTAAGACTAAAACCAGTATCATCACAATAAAACCAGATTCCTACATTATACAAATGAAAATCTGCAGAAAACACAACAGAAGTTTCCTGCTAAGAATATTTCAGGACCCATACTCCAGCCTTACCTGTGCTGGGAGACACAAAAATTATCCAGACTAACTTTCCTGGTCAGTAAGTTAAATCTCATTAAAGAACTCTATAAAACTCTCTTCCATAATTATGCTGAAACAAGTCAGTACCATTTCAATTCCAAAGAGAAGGATTTAAGGAATCAAACTGTTTCTGTGGCATTGCTGATCCACTTTAAGTTCACACATTGAGTTGGTTCAGATTAGGTTTTTCTCAGCAACTCCACACAATCAAATCCTCACTCTCAAGCAACCATCTCTCATCACAGACACTCAGCAGCAGCTTTCCTAAGTTCAGTGACCTTGGGGGTTCATGTGGCTGACATGGACAAAAGTTTCTTCAAAGCCTCAGGACTCTGGGATTCAGGTCTGAGTCCAGAGAAGTGAGGGAACTGCAGAGGACATTCCCATAGCTCCTTGCTCAAAATGCTCCAAACCACAGTCCAGGTGCATTGACCCTTGAGGGTGGTCAAGCAGCTGAGAGCAGATGGACTGTGGGTCCTCCTGTGTTGTTCCCTCTCATGCCTCACTCATCCCTAGAGCTCAGAGGCAGCAGAGATTTGCCTTTCCATGCAAAATTTGCCCCTTCTGGTGCAACATCCATCCTGAAGGAATCCTTCATGGAGCACCTGCATTCATATGGTCAGAATGATATTTAGGATTGAGACTTCCATGTCCAATTTTTGTACCACTAATGCCTGCCAGGTTCTCAGGGCTTAACTGCAGGGAAAAACTTCACTGTTTTGGAGACAGAAATACTGTGGCAAGTTTTGAACCTCCTGGAAGATGGCACTGACTAGCTCCACTATTACATGAGGTCTACTGAAACACACCAGCACGAGGGCAAAGAGACCACAGACAAGAAACTGAAAAGTACTCTGACGTGGTAAAAATGCCAAAAAGAGCCAATGCTTAACTCAAAACAACCAACCCAACCTTCTCCTTGTGCCCTGAGGCACTGAAATGCTCTCTGAGAGAGTTGTTTTAATAGAAGAGTAATCAAACATAAAGACTTCTCAGTGCAGAAGCTGCCACCCACACCCAGGAAGCAGAGTGACAAATGTACCTGTGCAGACGATGCCTTTGTTCCTTTTGGGCTCACGTCAGGGCACTGTGCTGTAGATGGCTGCAGCTCCTCCTGCTGAATGTGAAGGTGGTGCCCTAGAAGAGAACAACACTGCTTTTGTGTACAGTCACATCTGCCTTGCCACCAGGGATTCATTTAAGGTACAGGCAGTCCTGAGGCTACGTGCCACTGATGTATTTTGAAGTTAAAGCAGATCTATTTATTGCTAAGCAAACCTTTACAAGTGTGTTAGTGCAGCCTGCATAAGCCATGGCAGATGTTTAGGAAGCTGCAGAGCAGTGTTCATTACAGCTGCTCAGTGGTGAGGAACTGGAGCATCAATGCAAGCTGCTGAGAGAAACAATCACACTGCTCAGAGGTGCGTGGATGTGCACATCATTAGAAAGTGCTGGCAGGGAAGGGCTCTGTCCCTTCCAGCATCTTTGTGCTGGCTTTGATTGTGTTTCCCCCTTCCTTTCCTCACCTTCATTAAGGTATTTAAAAGATGTGTAGGTGTGGTGCTGAGGGACATGCTCTAGTGACAACCTGCCAAGGGTCACTGCTGCACAAATCTGTGACAGGGAGACCTTCTTCAGAGGGTTCAGTCCCACCCGGTAGTCCCTCTAACATTCTGCTTGGGTTGCCCACCTTGCCTCTCTGCTGCAGCTGCAATGGAGACTGTGCAACAACCTGAGCTGCACACCAGACCTCATCATTCTGAGCACCCAATGGACACAGCCCTAGAGAGACCTCTGGCTGAAAGCACCAGGAAGGGGATGACACCACAGACCTCCCCTCTTTCCCCACCAGGCCTTTCCAAGCTCTGTCAGTCAAGATTGCTCCCTCTGAGAATGATCTGCACCCTTGTCATGATCCCACAGACAGGACAGAGCCAGGAACTCACTGGGCCCACAGGCACTGTGCAGCAGCCACATCCCCAGGTTATAAAATGAGGTGCCCAGTGGAAAATGTTAATGACTAGGGGCTGGCGAGATCTTCAGTTGATGATGGCAATGTATGGTGAAGCCTCCCAGACAGTGCAAAATGCCCTTTTGGGTGGAAAGGGTTGGATGAACCTGGGGTTGCTAAGCGGTTAAATTACATCCCATGCTTGGCTGCTTGTCTTGGGAAGGTACTGAATGGTAAGTGCAAAAGTTATCCTTGCTGCACAGAGCATTTGATTATTTGATAAAAGAGAAGTTATTTATCATGATTAAAACTGGTACATTTGTACTTCTTCACACTGAGCAGACCCTGAACTGGCAATCATCTTTCCAAAAGGTGCCTGAGCCTGACCCACAGGGCTTTATGACCGTTGGAATGGATGGGGTTTTCTCTCATGGAGAAAGAAGGGTTTAATAGCTAAACTGCCATGTTCTCAAAATTATTTCCCCATCCATTGCAGGCAGATTGATTTCATTTATTGTTTGTTTGGTTTTTTCCCCTAAAAAAACCCACAGAACCACTATTTCACAAACAAGGAGGAGAAAGGCTCCTTTCCTACCCAAAGCCTTGCTAAGCCCAATCGCACTGAAGGCTGCCACAGCAATCTGTGGCTGTAGTTCCAGGAGCTCTTTCTGTTGTCTGTGAGTTCCTGGCACAAAACACTGGAGACTTGTTCCACGATTTAAGGGAATCCAAAGGACCAACTTTACAGGCTGGCATAGCCGATCAAGACTGAGCCCAAACAAAAGCTGCTTGTTCCTTACTCTGCCAATTTGTTACCTCTCCATTCTGCCAACAGACCTCTGCTGAGCAAACATATTCTCATGCAGATGCCCATGATGCTCTGTGCCCTTCCCTTCCCTGACAGCATCTGGCGTCAGCAGTCAGAGCAATGCAGCTCTGCTCTGAGGGGTCTAACAAGCTCCTGATACCCAGCAAATGCAGTTACTGACAACCCTATTTGGTCTAGGCTATTAAGACATGCACGGCTGGCTAGAACTCACCCATACTCTGCTAGGCAATGGACCTGAGTTGGCTGCCAACCAGCACATAAATGACAGTCATAGGGGAAATGCGTGTGGGTGCTTAAGATATTGATGAACTGCACTGTAAGAGGATTACCACCACACCAGGAGTAGAGACTCGTCTCCCAGCACAAAAAGTACAAGACAAAATGTCAATCCATTTACTAGCCACATAGATTTAAAACATTTCTCTCCTTTTGCTCCAGCCTTCAAATGAGACAGAACTGAGAAGAATGTCCAGCACTTGAAACACAACATCACCAGATGGTCTGGATCTCAAGATTTGGGGGGAAGGTAAAAGGTTTGTACAGTTCCATGGCCTATCCAAATTCCCTCCTGAGTCCAAACACACAAACACATGGAGTTGCCTTGGAGATGACTGCTTCGGGGCAGGAGGAGTCCTCTTGTGGACTGCTGGAGTAATCCAGGACCTTCTAGCCTCTTCCAACCCCTCATTGTGGTCACATGCAAAATTCCCTTTGATTTTTGTGCAATAAGAGAACACAGAGAATGAAACCCCCACTGGAGGAGCCTCACCACATCCAGCTGCAATAGCATGGCAAAACAAAAAAGGAGGTAAAACTGGAAGGAAGCTGTGGAGAAATCCTGGTGCATACTGCAAACATACAAGAAGAGATCTCTCACTAACGCTTGGGAGAGAAGGTAGAGGGACCACCTCTGCTCTAGGCAAATCACAGCTCACCAGTGACCATCACTGGTGGATCACACAAGCCATGGATTCAGCACCTCTCAGGGTCCACGAGCCCAGTGCCATGCCACTCATGAGGTTGCACACTGGCCACCCAGGCTGGGCTCGACCCCTCCCAAAGCCCTGCTGCTGGGCAAACAGCATTGCAGGGTGTAAGGCCATGACTCTGCCATCTTCGAGTGCAACCTCTGCCTGCGAGAAAGGAGAGCCGAGGTGAAGCTCCTGCTCTTAGCACTGGTGCTGTGTCTTAGGAAGTGGCCCTTTAACTTCAATAAAATAGCTCCAGGAGCAGGACCTGTGGTACTGTGCTCCACAACTGCCCAGCTACTGGCAAGCGAGAGGCAGGCAGCCCTGGGCTGCCATCAGCCGAAAGCCAGAGACTGCTGGGAAGGAGCCGAAATTGCACAGGGAGGGCTGGGACGAGAAAAGTCCATCCTGGAGGGGTTTAAAGGCACAGCTCAAAGTTAACTGAAGCCATGGGGAATATTTCCACCCATGTCTCCTGGTTAAGATTTGGGAGTCACTTCATTAGCACACCATAAATCCAACTGAAGATGAGGATATTGAATCATGATGTTAATTCCGACCTCTCACCCCCCATCAACTTCCACCTCTCAGGCTGCCCGGTTGAGCAGATCCTGGCATCACCAGGGTCACCTCATTTGGCTGGAAGGACACACAGGTTGCCTGTCTAGACAGGAATCTATTCTCGGAGTGGGGGGAAAGAGAGAGAAGAATGAAAATCTTTTAAGTCATTGTCATGTCCCAGACCTTCAAACAATGGAATTTCACAGTCAGTTTGGGGGTTCTGGTTTTGGTTTTGCCGACCAAAGCAGGTATCTGATTTTAAAAGCCATTTAAAGGACTATGCTGAGGCAGAAGTGGGAGTCCTGAGCCTGGCTGCCAGCCCGGAGGATGGGGCGCACAGCAGAGCAGGTGGCGTGGGGGTCACCGGCGCCTGTGTGACAAACTGTGATAATTGGATTGTTTGGGGAGCGGGGGAGGGATGCGGCCGCCGCGCCCAGACCTCCGAAGGGAATTGGGAGTGAGGCTGCATCCCAGTTAAGAGCGCTCTATGAAAATGCAAAGCGGCTGACGATAAGCAAAGGCAGCTCCATTAAGCCGCGCCTGGTGCGAAGGGGCAGCATCGACCCCGCCAAGGACATTTGCTGGGAACGCTGTGGCGGCACAAACAGGTGCGGAAAGAAAAGCAAACCCACGGCTCGTTTTGAACTCCCCAATCTGCAATGTTAATGAACACAAGGGCCAGGCAGAGCCAAAGAGACTCGAGTGGCTAGAGTGGAGTTTTTCTCCCCATTAAAGCAGCAGGCGTGCTCCGAACCAAAGGAACATGGGGAAATGCCTCTCAGCACTGCGGGCTCATCAGCACTGCCCTCTGGCACACCACATGGGGCGTTTGCTGAGGGTATCCAGGGTGAGGTGGGATGGAGGGCAGGGAAGGAGGAAAAAGTTCCCCAAAGAGCCACCGAACTGTGACGCGGTCGGTGGGGAAAGGAACTCTCGTCGGGCCGATAATGAGCTGTGCTCATTACAAGATTAGATGGCAGAGCCAACCACACCCTCTTAATAATACACACATCGCTATGACAACCACGGAGTTTGATATCCGCGGACAACTTTTCGTCCTTCTTTTAAGCCCACTATTTATAGTTATCAGACACGGAGTGGCCATAGCCACCCCCTCCTCGCCTCTTGGCCTCCCTCCTTTCCAAGGCAGGATAAGCCGAAGCGCTTCTGTGCCGCTCCTAAGGTTCGCCAACTGCCGTCAAGTGCCAGTGCCGGGGTCCGCTGACATAATTATCCTGCTAGCCCACACATAGTTAGTAAAGCTAAGCCCAAACTATATTAATACGAGGATTAATTACGGTGGAAGCACAAACAAGGATATTAGCGTTCTGAAAGCAGCAGCACGGATATCCGCCAGCCCATATGCTCGCCCGCAGGAGCAGGAGGATTGTGTGGAAGCGGAGCCGCGCGGTGCCCTGACTGTAATGAGAAATGAGGAAAGTGCTGAAAAATTGATGCCGCCTGCAGATTGCACAATCCGCCGAGCAGCAGGGGGTCGGCTCCTCGCAGCTCCCGCGCTCGCTACAATATGCTAATTTCTGCATGCAGACGAGTGTAAAAGGCAAGAAGAAAAGATTTCACAAAAGGAAAAAAATGCAAATGACAACCACAAAGATCACTGCGGAGAAATCCATGAGCTTTATATGGATTAACTGTGTTGGAGCTAGCCTCTGCTGAGTTTAACCCCTTCTGTCCTAGACCCTTAGGCAGGTCCTTTTTGTGGTGCAGAGGAACACTCGCGGCTCCTTTGTGGGAAGGGAGAAAGGGAAAAGAGGGCGGTGGGGAGCTGAAAGGATGCAAAGCAGCTTTGTTGGCTCTTGTCCATGACCGCACTCCTCTTGCTTCAGCACTGGCGAGGGCCTGGAAGAGGCAGAAAGAGGGCCTGGGAGTGGAGCTGAGAAAAGGAGGTTAACCAAAGGCTGGTTGTGTGTGAAAGACCACTATGGCCCAGAGTGGTCTATTGGGTGAATGGACTGCAGATCCTTCCTACTCCTGCAAGAGCCTCTCTAGCTCGCTTGCCCATAACACTGTGAATGTGCAGCATGCAGCCAGCAAGGTCCTCCTAGTAGGAATCCCCATTAAGATGATTACTCCATTACAATTTTCTGCTGCATATTCACCCCCTCTCCCTCTCAGGCCACAGACACAGATGTGCTGGCTGGGTGACAAGCCCATCTCTTGTGTGGTGCACCATGCCTGCAGATAAGTGGGCTCCAGCAGCACCCAGAACATCCTGCTGCCATTTGCATTCACCTTGCTTCCAGAGAGCCTAATCCTGCCCTCAGCCACCTGTGGGACCCAAGAGAATCTCTTCTGCTGGGGCTTCTCCTTTATGTAAGCTAAAGTGGCACCCCTGGACTAGACAGGCACTTGACTGGGAATAGAAGCAATGTTCCAAGCTTGCCCTGGTGTGGGTGATGAGGAGTTTCATTTTTACTCCCTCTGCAATTTAACTCCATGGTGGTGATTTTAATTTTTACTCCTCTGGGGTTTTTGTTTCCATCCCTGCACCATCTCAGGGTAAAATTGTTTGGGCTCTATATCCAGCCCTGCCTTTTTTATCATTTGAACCTGGTTTGGGTTAGAAGTCCAGCACCACAAGCAATCAGACTGGCTTTGCTAAAGGAGATGCAGAGAGGCAGGATCGTTGTGAGAAGCAAGAGGAGTCACATCACATCAGAGTCTTCTGGAAACAGCAAATGCTGTTGCCCCTGGGGAAAGTTGTGTTTTGAAATCTGTGGCAGGGCAATGCAGGACATATTTTCATCAGGGCATGTCCATCTAAATTTGTGCTGAGCTCAGGAAGACCAGGGGAGTTTGCATAATTAACAACCTGGCCTTGCAACCTGAATGCAAATGCAGTTCCCAGCGAAGTCAAGCGAAGGTTGCTGCGTGTGAAGAAACCCAGGCTCAGGCACGAGCTTCACCTACAGCAGTGCTGAACTCAGCCCTAACCACATTTGTACAGGGAGGAGACCTCACTGTGGCCTTTCAGTACTTAAAGGGGGCCTCGATGAAAGCTGGAGACAATCCCCTTAGCAGGGCCTTCTGCAAGAAGACAGTGCAGGATGATTTAAAACAGGAAGAGGGGAGATTCAGACTAGATGGAAGGAAGAAGTGTTTTACAAGGGTGGTGAAACACTGGCCCAGGCTGCCCAGAGAGGTGGTAGAAGCCCCATCCATAGAAACATTCAAGGTCAGGTTGAACAGGACTCTGAGCCACCTGATCTGCTTGAAGATGTCCCTGCTCACTGCAGGGGGATTGGACTAGATGTCCTTTAGAGGTCCCTTCCAATTCAAATTATTCCACGACTCTGTGCTGTTTCTTTCCTGCTAAGGAACTTGTGTTGGCAGCGAAGCAAAGCAAGGCAGCAAACACTCCTGTGACAACGCCGTGCTGCTGGGGTGAAGAACCCACACAGCTTAGACCTTGCAGGGCACTCCTGCTGCCACCAGCCCCACATAATGCTTGGAAGAGGATGGCTGCTAAGAAGAAAAGTAGTGAGATCCCAAGATCCCCTGCCAGAGGCTGTGCCAGCCAGCCAAGCCATGTGGAGACACAGGAGCCACACCTCAGAAGTGCTGATGCTCTGGCTCTGCCCCGGCAAAACCACTGCACCCCCCTGCCTGCCTTGCCATCCCCGTGCCCGTGGAGCTGTTGGACAGCCCACAGGGGAGCCCTGCCTGGCACAGAGGGCTGGAGATGTGTACAATATGCTCCTGCCTGTTGCTTGGCTGTGGCAGCTCTTGGAGTTGTGGGTTTTTTCCTAGATGAAAGGGACTGTGTGAACATAAGTCCTGATTGCTACCCCGGGGTTGAGTGCAAGCCCTCTGAGTGGGACTGATCTGTCACGGTGGGCAGTTCCCTGTCTGATGTGACCTGAAGTAATTAAAAGTGGCCCAGCAGGCTGCTGCTTCTCTCCCCCAGCTCTGCTCTTGCTCTATTTGCTGGCATTTGCCCAAACCTGCAGTGACTGACAGCTCCGAGAGGGCTGCTGCTGCTTCCTCTGCCATGATAGGGCCATTGATCCGGCAGCCTCTGCCAGCTCAGCAGTGCTCACTCTAATTCCCCGCTGCCAGCTCTGGTGGTGTGGTTTTTCCATTCCCTCCCTGGACAATAATTGCTGTGCAAGAGAACTCCCTTTTGACCAGCCTGATGAGATCCAATTACCAGAGCCTCAGCGCTCAACCTTGGGAGTGCTCATGGCCACACACTGACCTTAACCGGGGGTGTTCAGCCCCCAGTCAGGGCACAGGGCTGATGGCAGAGCAGAGGGGCAGTCATTTAGCTCAACTCCTGACTGCCCCTCCACTCGGGGTCCATCCCCAGGAACCTGCCTCAGTGTTAATTCATGGTATGACCCTGAACAGACAAGCCTGCTTGTGTGTTTCTCCTCACCCTCCCTGTGCCTCCCCACCTACAAGGCATGGGGAAGAACCAGATCAGGAAGAACTAGATCAAGAAGAACCACCAAGATGGAGTTGTACTCTGAAATTACAATCACTGCACCAGAAAATCTATGAGCAAGAGCCTGGGTGTGGTGTTTCTGCCAAGCATGAATGAAGTCTAGAGAGGGAGTACTGCTGTAGCTTCAGAGACATGAAGAGGGTCTGCCCTGGGCCAGCTCAGGATGTGCAAGTGAGCCTGAGCAACTCTCTACAAGTTTCTCTGGCAGCAAAGCAGTTTGTGCCATGGGAGGAACAAGCACCACCACTGCTGTGCTTTGCTGCCTTTCGTCTGCTGAATGTACTGCAAATGAGATCTTACATTTGCAAGTTGCATCAGCAGTACCAAAAACTCAGGATGAATTGGCCTGCCCTTCGAGTGCAGCACAAACATCCTGGGCAGCAGGCAGGACCCCTGACCAGCACCACCCTCTGAGCAGCTTTCTGAGGAGCTTCTTGAATTCTGAAGCAAGTATTCAGAGATAAAGATGACACTGGAGAAAACGATACCTATTGATATCTGTTTCTTACAACTGCTGCTGTCTGGGGGACTGCATATTGTATACCCAGCACAACCAGCTTGCAGGCTCACTGATCAACCAGGTGTTGATTTTCCAATGGAAGCAGGATTCTGTAACTGAAAAGGAAATTTTTGCTGTTGGTCAATGTGGAGAAGCTGAGGAAACTGGCTGAGGTCTGAAATCTCAGATATATGTTCTCATTTACAAATAGATACATTTGTTCTAATTAAAGCTGTGATTTCCAGCTCCCTAATCCCAGGAGAATTCACAACCAAGAAGCTGTTCTGGAGGAAGAGCCTTCCTAAGCAATAAAGGCCAAAGACTGAGGTGAGCAAAGGTGAAAATTAGCTTAAGCACAATTTAGCACCTGCTTTGGCAGCTTCCCACTTGCCTAGGGGATCACTTCACAGGGTGTAAATATGTGCACGTGTGTGTGTATTAAATACAGATATAATTCTGGCAATAACTTCACTTTTCTATTTAAAAACCTGACTCTACAGGAAAATTACCCTGCTATAAAGCAAAGAGTGAATCTAAACCCTCCTGACTCCTCAGGCACAGTCCCCTGTGGCTATCCTGACTCTGGAATTGGCCATGCACTGTGGTGTGAGCAGCTGGGAAGATTTGCTGCTGCAGTCAGTTCCTAACTCTCCAGCTCAGCTGTAAAAGACAGCTTAAGTAACTGAAACCATGGCACAAAGCATCTCATTAATTACACTGGCTGCTCCATGGCCACCACTACGTGGAGGTAGCTGAGCCTGGCTTGGAAAAGCCACCTTGCATGCCTATGGAGGTAGCTCAACGAATGCACATTGCGCCCACAGCCACGAACTGGCTTTCGCTCAGGCGCTGCGTGTGCCCAGGCTAGAGGGTCTTAAGAACAGTGCTGACATTTTCATTATGCTGAATACAGTGAGGATCTGAAGAGAGAAGTCAAAGGGTCATGTAAAAGCTGCTTCCAGCTGTGTGTAAAATGGCTAAGTGACTCCCGTGTGCTAACAGTCCGGCGTGGAGCTGGCAGCCGAAGTGCTCCTGCATGCCAGTCTCCCACGGGACAAAGGACAGCTTGCCACGCACTGCCCAGCCTGCTCCAGTGGCCAGATCTCACTGAAGAGGTGACAGGGGCAGACTGGCAGGGCTAGCTTGTTTTCCAAGGTACCTGAGGTATCACACTCAGTTCAGTTGCAGTCCTTCTGGCTGGACTGGGATCCTCACAAGGCTCTTCCTCCTGTATGTTATTTACAGCACACTTCTTTTCCAGGGGCAAATGTCTAAAGATTTTGAAGTTGACTTTTTTTGTAGAGAAACAGCTGTAGCATATAGAAGAATCTCAGTTAAATGAAGGATGGAAATAGAGGTGGGAAGGGTTAGAAGAAGAGCAGCTAGGAAAATATCGAACTTGGCTAATAATAAAACATAGGTTATTTCTCTGCTTTCTTTTGCTGCTGCCTTTTGCCTACAGTTAAATAGCAAAAAAAATGATGGACCAAAGCCCATGATATCAACAGTTCCTGCCTCTCTAATAAACTTCAGGGAATTTCAGCTCTAAACTTTGCAGATTGCTCCTGCTCGATATTGAATAAAAAATCCTAGCATGCACCAGTGATTACATTCCTCAGCAAACCCATCTGCTGCTGTGCTGTTTCCATGGAGGCTGAGCTCATCAGCTTGTGCACTGATGCCCATGCATGTCTGCAGTCAACCTGAAGCCATACCTGAGAAACCATAAGGCCCCCTTCTTTCACAACTCTGTTCTAGCTTGCCACCTGCACCCTGCAGGGCTCACTGTAAGGCTGAGTCCACAACCAGTAACTTCAGCTAGAGAAGGGCCACATCAAGGTGGAAAGAGTTTAGCTCAAGCACTTTGCTGCCATGCAAGCCCATCACAAACACAGGAAGGAGACTCTACATTTGCATACTTCTCACTTACTCTCATTACCAGGAGAGGACAGAAGTCTCAAGATGCCAAAAAAAAAAAAAAAAAAAAAAGGGGGCTGTCTCTCCCCAGGTTTCTTTGCTGTGTTCTGTAGGGAATGGTCAGCCTCCTGTCCCGGCCACTGGCATCCCTGCCCTGCCCAGCTCAGCCCCTGCCAAGCTGACTTCCCTCTCAATTTTGTCAGCCTAAGTGCACATGAAAGAGCTCTCTAACCCAACTGGTGGAGTGATGAGAGCTACAAAAATAAACGTAGCACTGCAAGTGTTGAGGCTGACCCAGATTACTGTGACAGAACTGGGTTAGGGAGCACCTCCAACCTGCAGTTATGCTGGCAGATATGAGCCAGGATAACGCTTAGCAGGGTGGAAAAGGACAGCTGGGGCAGGACAGTGCCCTGGAACTGGGTTCATCTCAGGCCAGAAGATCAGATTAACCCCTGATTCAAACAGCACCTGCTGGCAAGAGAACACCTTGTTTCCTAGCTGTGTGAACTGCCTGCCCTACAGTACAAACATTCAGGAGGCTTTCCAGTGACAATGGCAGCGAGGTTAAAGGAAGCAATGGAGAGAAAAAGGGACAGGGCAAGAAGTTGGTAAGAGGTGAAAGTTGTCCTTGCTTTAAGGTCTACTCAAAACATTTCAGAACTACATACAATTAAGAGGAAGGTACTCTTCTTTTCAGCAAAACATCAGAAAGGGTTGGGGTTTATCCAAACCAACAAAAGCTCCTGGCTAGAGGTGAACTCTGCCACCTCAGCAAACACCTCTGAACTGAAGTCCAGCCCTCACTCAGCATTCACATTTCCCCTCTCTCTTAGCACTCTTGAATCAGTGAATGCCAGACCCTTTCAGGTCTCTGCAGCCTGACTCTGGTCATCTGTTAGAGAAGCTCATTCCAAAGATAAGAACAATTATTACACAGAAAATAAGGTTCCAGTTCCTTGGAAACCTCTCCTGTGGCCAATTGCTAATCAAAAGGTATCAGAGGTAAACCTATGTTGTATAGGAATGGAGAAAAGGACAGTGCCTCTGCACTTGTCATTTGGGGTAGGAAAACTGGGAGGAAAACAACCAGCCATCCAGCAAGGCACAACTGGGGCAGATGTCATATCCATCCCAAAAGGTCAGGCTCAGGAGAGGAAGAGGAGATAGAGAAGAAAGGGCAGAAAAGCCAGCTCTGTTCTTCCAGGCTGCCTGGAGCTTTCCTGGCAGGGTGCCTCCAGTGAGAGAGGTGTCCTGCCCAGAGTCCCAGTCAAGGGAAGACACCACAGGCATGCAACCTGGCCAGGGAAAAAACTCTTCCTCAGCACTGGCACAGAATTAAGATGTGATATTAAAGGGAGTCTATTTGGTAAACAAGTTGTATGAGCTTTAAAACCCCTGCAATTATGCTACACCAGCTGGACACCACCTACTGAAGCTCTCCCTGCTATTCCTCATGAATAATGTGTCTACAGGTGACACAAAGCACTCCCTGAATAGCACTCTGAGACCATTTTGAGGGTATTAGTTCTGTAGTAACCCCTGGAAAGACTGGACTCTGGGTCATATCACCACAGGCCCTCTATCCTGGAACTGACTCAAAGCATCTGTTGCTCTTAGCAGTGCTCCCTCAGGGCTTGACTTTAGAACACACTTCAGGTGATCAGAGACATGAATAGAGGAAATGTCCAGCTGGAAGATGGGAAGCTGAGTACAATGCTTCTCTCAGTCAGTTTTATCTGAGAGCTTGGAGAAAGGACTGAAGCACAAGGAAGAGTCCCTCTCACTTCCAGCGATATTCCATTGATTTCCTTCACACAAGGCAGTTCAATAACTCATCTCCCCAGCAGATGAAACTCTAACTCCACATAGGCAGGGATCTCAAGTAAACTACCGATGATAATTAAGCAGTAAGATGGCACAGCCCCTAGAGTCAGGCCGACTGATGGCACACCTTGGACACGCAGTGAGGCACAAGACAAAATGAAGTGCTTCCATTCCACCCATGGCATGGCATTCAGTAGCAGGATGGGAGCTCCAAACCCACCCTCAGGGTATTGGTGTAAGTTAGGGCTGGACAGTTGTCCTGGCTATGACCACACAGCTCCCAACTGTTTGTTGGCAGGAACTGTGTCCCTCAGAGCCTTCCGAAGCAGAGGCCATGCCATTGCATTGTTATTTGCAGCTCACTTACACAAAGAGAACACACCAGTAAGAGCAGCAGAAGCAGGGAGAACGTGGGCAATGCAAGAAACTCACCAAGCAGGGAGATGCCTTTTCAGGTCCCTGGAACATGCTGGGGTCTTCGGTGCAGGCCAAAAGCAATTCTGCACCTTTCAGAGGGCATCATTCTGATTTTGTTTATGGCACCGTAAATTAGGAGGGACTCCACAGAGGTCAGCAGAACTAAAAGAGTGTGAAATTGAGGCGAGGGAGAGAGAGGGGTGAAACAGCTCCATATGTCTCTCTCCTTGCACACCAGCACCACTGCTTCCTGGTTCATCAAAGCAGGCTGCAGCCCTTTCTGCTTGCCGCTAAAGGAGGAGACTATTAGCATACAGCTGCACCTCTTAGAAGAGCAAAACAGAAAGAGTGGCAGTTTTGGTGGAGTGTTTTTCTGGGGCTGTTTTTTGGGGCTGGTTAGTTGGGTTTGTTTTTCCCACAGCAGGCAATATAAAACACACAGAAAAGGGAGGCAGACAAAGCAGGTCTTCAGCTACAGCAGTTCTGTGCAGCTTCATTCTAGTCGGTGGAATTGTACAGATTTGCTGTAAATGATTAATTTACACCAATCTCACCCATCTCCTATTTCCCCCTGAGTCCAGAGACATTGAAAGCAAGTACTGAAAACAACATCTGAGACCAAAGAAATTCAAGGGGCAGAGAATCTTGCAGAATGAGAATGCCTCAATGTCTAACCATGCAAAGACTTTGTGCCAGAGAGGAAAGGGGAAGATAAAGGACATTCCCAGGAAACTGGGAAAAATTCCTAGTGGAAAAGGCATTGCAGCAGTCCTGAACTGCTCACATCACCTCTGAGCGTCTTCTGAAAAGGGAGAAAAGTACATTTAAGTAAGTGAGGGACTCCCACTCATACAGGTTGATGATTATGGAAGCCCACTGATCACAGGTTAGGTTGCCATTTCCTCTCTGCTGAGTCTTCCCACCGTCCAGCACCCTAGGGCTCTGTGTGCCTCCATTCTCACTGGTTTTCCTCTGCCTCACCAGGATCCCTCCCTCTCACCACCACGGGACCTGCCTGGCATCTCCTTTAGTTGTTGGGTTTTTCTTTTTAATCTCCTTTCCTCCTACATCCCTTCCCCACCGATTTTGTGGGCTCTGCTTTCACTAAGGTGGGAGGTATGTGAAGAGCAGCTGGCAAGTGATGATTAGCAAGAAGGACTCCAGCCCCAGAGAGAAGTGTCCTTGCTGATTCAAGTACTGACAGTGACTCTCCAATCATTTTCCAGCTCTCTCCACTCTTCCAATCCAACTGGAAATGTCCACAGTAGGCCACAAGCTTTGACAACAAAATTCAGAGAGACCTTTTACACGAATAAAGCTTTTCATGGGAGCTAGTTCTCTGCATCACAATACATGGTAGATTGGTACCTAGAGCAGCTGAAGAGCAACCAGGTCGGCTGTTCTATCATGGCCTGCCTCTGACAGTGCTAAGCTTTGTCTGAGGTAGGCAGGCAGAAGCTAGCAACCTCTCCAGACATATCCACTTAATCCAGCACTCAGTGTGAGTCACAGTTCTGACCAGGTCAGGATGCCCTTGCTAATCTCTCTCAGCATCAGCACTTTGAGTTCCCACTGAGATTGTGTGGATTGCAGGTTGGCCCTCGCCCTCCCTTGCCTTTCACTGTGCCACCCTCCCCACACACCTGTGCACATGCACCCCCCCATACGAGCTACTGGCAGCCTAGTGACACCCATCCCAGCAAACCTCTCTAGGGCAGACCTCTTTGGGTATTGCACTCTTTAGTCTGCCCTCTTGATGTAAATGAACTCTGGCAGGGCTAAAAAGCTGTTTGTTTTTATTCTTGGTGTTGGTTTAACTGCAGCTGCCATACACATATAGCTGGAAATGTCAGAGCAGAATCACAGCCTGACTGACAATGAAACACCAGCCAGCGTTCCTGACATAGATCTTACATAAAGAAACTACCAAGGTCTAATTTCTCAGGCAAAGCAAAGCATACAGAGCCAGCAGGCAAGAATTTAAAAGAAAAGAAAGCAGCAAAGCCCCTTAGGAGGAAACAATTCTCTTATGAAATAGATCCTCGCTGACGTACATTAACCGATAGTGCTGCGCCCCAGCAGCAGCCACTCAGGGCAGCAAGAATTCTGCTCTCTGTTGAAGGCCTCTAGATAAAGCTGCCAATTGTTGAATGGAAATGGTTCCAATGAAAATATTTCATTTTGGCAGAGACAAGGCCACCTACGAGGCTTTCTCTTTCCCTTTTCCCTGCCTCTTCTCCCTCTCCCAAGCAGGAGCTGTGATGGTCTGAGATATGCACAGGCATCAAACCACCCTGTGCCTCACACCAATGCTGCTAGCTCAGGAACATTATGGGATTATTTTTTAAGATGTTCTTCCTGTTGCATGGAAGGGTGGAAGTGAGAAAAAAGGAACTTAAGAGGATTTCCATACAGTGTGTGTGTTATTCATCTTGTTGTTGCCTCAGCATGTGGGATTTGTGTGCATTTAAGATATCAACTTCACTATGCTCCCTTCACTTCATTGTGTTTCTTTGCCAGTTGATGGCATGTTAGGGTGAGGTAACTGGATCAAAGAAGATTTAAAGTAAATACCACTTAGAATACAGGGCAAACAGCATCATGCTGGTGAGGTGGCTAGAGAAAGGGCAGAGGAAAAGGACTGTCACCAGCTAGTTGACTAATAGGGTGCCTCTCTGAAAGATTAATGAGAGGAGAAAACAGCTGTCCTGAAAAAATTCACCTCAAATGTTGCCAGAGACTTCTGCTGTCACCACTCCCTTCTTTTACAGCACTGCTGTCCTCAGTTTTATTTGGTGATGCCTTTCAGAGCATGCTAAAAGGTGTTCCAACCGTTAGTTATCCTTAGGAGGGTAACACCAAGCAACTCCTGCCTTGGGCCATGCATTGGTTTTGCCCCACTTGTACTGTTAAATTCACCAGACAGACCTCACCAGTGCATGCCCAACAGATGTTGCCTTTCATCTTCTCATTCTCAGATTTTTTTCTTTACAGGTACCAAGAAGATAAAGAGTAAAGCCAGAGCCTTGGTACATAAGCACTGGCTCCATGCTCAGGGCCCCAGCTCCTTTGGGTCCCACTGAGTTGGTCAGAGTGTTCTTCAGTTAACTACAGGAGAGCTCTGCTCAGGGAGCAGCTGTGGGACCTGACCTTCACTCTTTTCTAGTCAGGAAGGCAGAATCTATGAGCACACACCTAGGATGGCCCTTTTTGAGGAAATGAGAGTGTACAAGTAGTACACAATTTAGAGGAAAGAATGAAACATCCTGGTCTTGAAAATAATGAAGATGAGGGTCACTTCTGCCACCAAAGCAGTATTTTGTCTAAGGAACACACTAGTGGGGAGAATCCAGGAAAAAAAAAAATCTCTTTATTCCTCTCTCCTCCACATAGACTTTGGAAAGAATATTTATTACCAGGGCTAAATTGGAAAAGGTATGGCTCAGTGAAGGGGAAAAGTCACTCTTAGTTCTTGCAAAAATCTTTTCCTAACAGCTTCAGAAGTTATGGACCTGCCAAAATAGCTGTGAGTGGGAAGGAACTGGTGGGACAAAGGCTCTGAGCAGAAAGGAGGCAGCTGCAGATCCCTCAAGCACTTAGCTGCTCTGTGGACCACTACTGACACCTCTCCCCAAGACCCCTTTGAGCAGCATGTGCCACCTGACAGTCCCAGCTGTCACCATGCCAGCATGGCACCAGCTGTGCCCAGACTGCAGCTGTGCCCGCGGCATGTGCCAGCGTACCTGCCTTTCTGTCAGCAAGGTTAGGGATGGCAGGGAAGGGAGGGCAGCAGGGGCTTGGGCACACATCAGGAATCAAACCACGTAAGCAGGAGTCCCAGAGTGTTGGTGTGCTGCTGGCTAGCAAACGTCTGAGCCCCAGCAGTCAGACAGGCACAGCTGCTGTGAATGCAGGACAGGACACCTCTGCTCTTCTCTGAGGCTTCTGCTCCTTGCTCTTGAGTCACAGCCCAGGGGCACTGAGTGAGGTGTTAGAAGACCCAACTGCATGTGGCTTGAGACAGGTCATTCCTCTTCTGGCCCTCTCTTTCTCAAGGTTTTACAGCCCTAATAATTATTCCTACATTATGGGTTTAAATTGGCAGAGGGGAGATTGAAAGTGGATGTTAGGAGGAAGTACTTTACAGTGAGGGTGGTGAGACACTGGCACAGGCTGCCCAGGAAAGTTGTGGCTGTTCCCTCCCTGGAGGTGTTCAAGGCCAGGTTGGATGAGGCCTTGCTAGTGGGAGGTGTCCCTGCCTATGGCAGGGGGTTGGAGCTGGATGATCTTTGAGGTCCTTTCCAACCTTCCCATTCTATGATTATCACTGACCCTTTTTGTTCTCCTGTTTACAGTACAGTTCACAAGGATGCTGTGTACCACTTTTACCCAGTTTTATTTCTTTAACCTCTATTGTTTACCTAATCCCACTTAAAAGGCTGAAAATAAAATTTTCTCTATTGATTTCTTTTCTTTTCCCATTTGGTAAACATTGATTTTTTTTCTCCTTGTGTTTTTAATGGAGCTTGAAATTAACACAAATCTGTTTGTTCAGATCCCTGTTTGAATTAGTGCAGTTTTAGTAATAAAGTTAGGTAGCTGTTACCTTGGAAACAGAGCTCTGGTTTAGGAAACACCTTCACAAACATTAGGGCCTACACAAACAAAAGTACTAACCCCACATTCCTCCACCACAGATGGGTGGATGCTGGTAGGAGTGTGCCATTGCCCTCACTGTGTTGCCAGTACCTCCAGCCCAGAGCACACTGTCTGTGTGATGATTGTGTAAGAAGTGCCCTAACTTGGCTGTTTCACAGTGTTCAAGTTTTTACAAGTGCTGCTTCTCCCTCTTCATCCAGCAGTGCCATGCTGCCAGTCAGCATCAAGGATTCACTGCTGCTTTTCACTATCCCTTAACTGCCAAGCTCATCTGAACCACTTGGCTTAGCTGTGTGAGCCTGAGAAGGGGCAGGTGTCCTGTGTGCACCTCTGATTCCACAGCAACACATCCAAGATACTGAGCATGGCTGTCAGAGCCACTAGAGCGAGCCCAGAGGAGGCCATAAGGATGATCTCAGGGTTGGAGCACCTCTGCTATGAGGACAGGCTGAGGGAGCTGGGAGTGTGCAGCCTGAAGAAGAGAAGACTCCAGGGAGACTTTAGAGCTGCCTTCCAATAACTGAAGGGACCCTACAGGAAGGCTGCAAACTTTTCCTGAGGGTGTCTAGGGACAGGCCAAGGGGGAATGGTTAGAAGCTGAGGGAGAGCAGGTCTAGGCTGCATCTTAGGAAGAAGTTCTTCAGCCTGAGGGTAGTGAAACTCTGGAATAGGCTGCCCAGGGAGGCTGTGGCTGCCTCCTCCCTGAGGGTGTTCAAGGTCCGGCTGGACAAGGCCTTGAGCAGCTGAGTCTAATTGAGAGGTGTCCCTGCCCATGGTGGGCAGGTTGAGTAGATGAACTCCCTTCCCACCTGAGCCATTCTGTGATTCTATGAGCCTAAAGGTGTCTCAGCCATGGTTGCTCAGATTGCAATTAAAAACAACTAAAACTAAAATGCTGCTCTTTGGAGGTTTGCTGGGTTTTGACTGTTTCTGGCTTCCAATAGCACCTTCAAACAACACAAGTGGTAGCTTTGCAAAACACCAACTGGCTGGTTCCTTATGAATTGAGGTGTGGAATCCTTGGTGGACAGGCAGCAGCACAATGAAGCAGGAAGGGCAGCGCTCAGATCCTCTGCACTGACACGTCCAGCATGACAGATGAGTAGCCACCACATTTGAGGAGCAGTTCACCAAGCAAAGCAGAAATGATGTGTGTGCAGGATATAATTACAGCAGTAATGTAATAACATTCCATGTTAGATTATTAGGGGTCCATTGTGCCCTTGACATGCCTACACAGCTCCCATTAATGTTAATTGAGGTTACGCACGTGAGTCAGCAGCTGAACAAATCACTAAATTAATTACATGTAAAGTACCTGTTTCATTTTGTTAAAAACCCACTGATACATTTGGCCACTGAAAATGCCTTTGTAGGCCAGGAATAAACTAGCAGAGGCTGGAAAAGAAGATCTATGCACGAGACTGCAGAGATTTAAAAACCCCATTAAACAAAATTAAGTTTTGACAAATAGGTGAGGGATAGTGTGAATATTAGCTCCTGGACAGGGCTTCCTGCACGTTCTTCAGAAACCCCAGGGCTCTGTTTGGACAAGCTAGGAGAGACTTGCTTTTCTGCAGCACCTCCTGCTGAGAAGGTTATCTGGAGCTTCTGCCGACCAAGGTGTTAAGCAGTGGCTCAGCAGGCAAAGGCAGCACCCATTGTGAGTGCAGCCCAAAGAGCAAAGGCAGGCTGGCATAAAGCATGCAGCTACTATTTTTTTTTTTTCTGCTTGGCAATCACCACCCCCACCTTCTGTCCAGGAATGCTTTGATCAAGCAGATGTGATGACAAGGATCAGCGTGATGGCAAAGTCCCTGCTTATGGTGGGCAATGTTTAGGCTGGAAATTCAAGGCATGCGTTTCACTGAAGGGTCTCATTCTGCAGTTATCCCAGAGACTGAAGGGTGGAGACTGTTGTACAGGAAACTGAATCAGCCTCCTCTCACTCCTGCTTTGTTTTGTTTTGCATTTAAGCACCAGGAGCTGGGTCCTCCTAAGCTGCTAAGATTGTAAGTAACAGAAAGTGCTTCCTGGAGAAAGGAAAGGGGTAGTAAATACCCTCCATCATCTGTGCCTCTAACGGTGCCTCCTGACACTATACTTAGAGCAGAGCTGGGCTGGCAGCCTTTCCACACCAGGAATTCCCTGGGATCCCCTTCTCAGCAGGCAGGATCTGGAAGGGATTCCCCCACCCATTTAGCAACCTGAGAAGACTGGTCTGGTCATCAAACTCTGGCACCTGTTTGTGATCCCCCACTGGAAGCAGGGACAACTGACCCACATTCAGCCTTCCCAAAATAGAGCAACATCCATGACAGAACCAACGGAGCTCCCCTGGCCAAGACTGGAAAGGATGTCTGACCTTTGAAATCTTTACTATGCATGGAGTAAACAGCCTCTCTGGTTTCATCTGCACCTCTCTCACAGAGCAGCTTCTGGAGCGCTTCAGGGCACACTGCTGGCCCACAGAGAGTTTGTGGCCCGGTGGGACTGGAGCATGCTGGACGTGCTCAGCCGTGGAAAGAGGCCTGGCTTCAAAGAGTTACACTTACAGGCTCAGCCCCTGCCTGACAGCCTACAGGGGACTTAAGTTTCACCTCAAAGATAGCGTGGACAGCTGCCAAAGCGAAGCTAACCCAGGTCATCTGCACTGCAGATGGGGTTGCCAAGTTAACTGTCAGTAGCATCACCTTCTGTAATTCTTAGGTATTTATACCCATTTGTTTGTAACTATTTGCACTTAGGAGTGCCCTGCCATCACTGGGCCAGCTGGAGCTATAAGCAAGGTGAGCAGTCGCTCAGGCTTGGCAGAGAGTAGTGAAATGGCAGCTTTAGGCAAGACCTATGCATTGGCCACGGCATCATCCCTGGCCTGCACTGCTTCAGTGGCCAGAGCTGTTCCTACAGCCCCTACTCTCCTCCAGGAATAATGAGCAGTGATGGCCCTGCTGCCATGGCACCTGGCTTGCCACTGCCTGTCTCCCTCCCAGATGAGGCCAGCCTACACAGAAATTGTGCTTCCTTGTGACAGGGAAACAAAGGTGGGACAGAATAAAGCACTCTAGAGACAAGACCGTGTTTCCTCCTCCCCTCTCCCTTCAGTATGTGTCTCAATATGGTCTTGGTAGAACTTCATCAGCAGGACAGCAGCATTCAGCTGCAGAGATGGAGAATCTGTGCTCACTGCCTCAAAATCCTCCAGAGAGATGGTGCTTAAAGAAATTGCTCTCCTGCAGCAAAGGCACCCCAGCCCAGGTAAGATGGTCTCCCTTACCTGCCTTGCACACTGCACTGCATACACTGCCGTGAAACTGCAAGTTGTCATGGACTGGCCCCTGCCTCAGGAAGTTAAAAAGCTATCACCTAAAAGAAGATGAGAGTACAGAGAATAGATATTCAGATGCCAATTAAGAATTCTGATGCTTAACTTCAGATGTTCATGTTTAATAATGCAGATGTATGGCTTGTTTATCCAGTTGAGTCCACAGGCTTAACTACTGCTTTAAAAAGCATTCAGGGTTATGGAATTGGGATTTTAAGAAGGAAAGGTGGCTCCTGTGGACACGGGACTGGTTTTCCACCTATGTCTATACTCCTAAGTGTTTGGCTCAAAACCTGTTACTACCCCATTCTGCTTTAAAATACAATCACCAAACAAAGAGAAAGCAGGCAATGAAAATGCTCACCAGCACATTTCATCAGGTTTTAAAGGATGCCCCTTTCAAAAAGAAGGGGACTGGCACTCAGGAGAAGCTGTGAGCAGTCAGGCATCCACCAAAAGGCAGGTTCACTGAAATGAGTTCCTGTCCCATACCATTTTGTGCAAGTTTTACCCATATGAGGTCAGATTCGGGCATTACAAAACCTAACTCACCTCTAGAATGAGTTTTATGTCTCCAGCACCAACATCCACCTCACTGCATCCTCCTTTCAGGTACTCCTAAGACAGTGATAGATCTCCCCTGAGCCTCTTCTCCTGTTCCCTCAGTCACTTCTCTTAACATTTGTGCTCCAGACCCTTCACCAGCTTCATTGCCTCTCCCAGACACACTCCAGCACCTTAACGTCCTTCTGGGTGAGAGGGGCCCAAACACGAACGCAGTCTGTGAGGTGAGGCCTGACCAGCAGTGAGTGCAGAGGCCACTTCCCCACACTGCTGCTGGTCACACCATCCCTGGGCCAGGCCCCCCAAGCACACTGCTGCCTCACGTTCGTCCAGCTTCTGACCAGCAACCCCGGTCCTTTTCCACTGGGCAGCTTCCCCAGGCCTGGCACGCCCTGGGGGTTGTTGTGCCCCAAGTGTAGGCCCCAGCCGCTGGGGAACCTCACAGGAGGCGAGCAGCAGGTGGTGGTAGACTGCCGGGAGAGCGGGAGAGACGGAGGAAGGAAGGAGGAAGAACCGAGAGGCCTGGCGGGGAAATAAGTGAGAACTAAACAAAGCAAAAATACCCAGACGCCAGCGCTGGCAGCCCTAAGCGAAGCGCGCAGCCAGGCCGCAGCCACGACCACAGGGCAGGCAGCTGA